>BDDC01000459.1:10367-27688 GCA_001662425.1 Chlamydomonas sphaeroides
TAAGGAGGCGGCCATGCTCAGCAAGTGGCTGCCCAGCCCGTCTCGCTCTCGCGAGCTGATCCACGTGGCCGCAGCCGCCCCCTCGCCGCGCACCTCGATCGGCGGCGCCTACGAGCTGTGCCTCTCGCAGCCGCGGCCCCACCACGACCAGCGGCCGCACCGCCTGAGCATGCGGCCGCAGCAGCACACCGCCGACGGCTCCGCCACCTGCCTCGCATCCAGCAGCCCCTTTGCCGCCAGCGCGGCGCGCGAGCCCCTGGCCGGCCGGGGCCTGCCGCCGCCGAACCGCCGCGCCGCCACCACGCCCGCCATCGCCGTGGTGGGCTTTGACCTGCTGCTGTCGTCGGCGCCAGGGGAAGCCCGCGGCGACGACACGGGCGGCACCCTCACCCTCACGCGCGACGACACGCTGCTCGCCTCGTGTTGCGGCCTAGACTGCTCGCCGCCCACCTCCTTCCTGCGCTCCGCGGGCACCATCAGCCTCGTCGCCAGCGCCGCCTCCTCGCCCGGCGGCGCCGGCAGCCTGCTCGGCTCGCCCGCCGGCAGCAGCTGCCTGGACGTCGGCGGCGGCGCCACCGCCCCCGCCGGCCCGCCGCGGCCCGGCGTGGAGTTGGGCATGCTGCCCTCGCGCAGCGGTCTGATGGCGGGCAAGCTGCAGACGCTCCTGGGCCCGGGCGGCGCGGCGCCCAGCGTGCGGCGCCTGGAGACGCGGCCGCCCGCGTACCCCGACGCGCCCCCCATCCACCTAGTGCGCCTGGGCGGCTCGCAGAGCCAGCGAGACGCCAGCCGCTGAGGGCCGCGCGACCGGCGGGCTGGCGCTGGGCACCAGCACATGCGTGCCCTATGTCGTTCCTGCGGCCTCGGGGCAGCGGCCCTGGGGCGGTGATGCGCCGCCGCGCGGGCATTCATCATCACGGCGCGCCCCGTGCGGCGGCGCTACGCATGCGGAGCAGCTCTCAAGTATCCGATACCAATGGCATATGTCATACCAGCTGCGGAGCAGGTCATCCGAACGCACGCCAAGCACTGCTGCATATGCCGGCCTCGAGCCCAAGGCTCCATCGGTGCCTCGTTTGTTGTTGTTGTGTGTGTGTGTGCGCATGTGGTGCGGTGTGATGTGGTGTGATGCGGTGTGGTGTGATGTGCTGACCTGCGGGCGCGGTGGCCCCTTGCCGACGGCCCCGTGCTACAGGCGTGCAGGGACCTGTGCGGGCTTGCCTTGCGGCGGCCCATTTTGGCGGCGGGTTGCGAGCGAGCTGTTGTGGACGGCTAGTAGCATCGTGCGTTGAATGCGCGCATTTAAGAAGAGGACTTCATGCTGCGTTTTGCGCGCGTGTTGTGTGGCAATTTTGCGTCAGGCGTGCACGGTTGGGCGGGTGCGCCTGGCCGCGCCCCTGCAGAGGGCATATTCGGTACGACGCGCCACGCGAGCGAGAGTGGGCCGGGCGGGAATTGGCTCGGGGCGGGGCATTGCTTTGAGGGCCAACGGCGCCGCCAATAAGAGTTGTGAATTAAGGAAGCGGAGTCGCTAGTCGCTCCCTGGCACTTGCAGAGGGCACCGGCGGTGCAGGCGCTTGTGTGCTTGCTGGCTGGGGCCCCATGAGGACTGTATTGGCTGTGGGCGCTGCGCTGCTGGGGCCCCCACACAGATCGGAGTCGGGCTTGTGCTGCCGGCCGGATTGCGGCGCGCGGCGGTGCGGATTGATGCTCGCACGCAAGACTGCTTGCTATTCTCGATGGACTGCGTGCGGTCGTCGTTGGCGGCGCCCCTATGTGTCCAGCATGTCTGTTGCGCACGGCAGCGTGAGCTGGTCGATGTGGCGTGGAGGAGGTGACGGCCATGGGCGGCAGGCGAGGCGGTGACGGTGGGGCTGGGCGGGGTTGCGCAGCGGTCGAGCGGCTTGCTGCAGGGGGGCCGCGGGCGCCCGGGCCAAGTGCCCCATTCATAACAACGTTGTGTGGGTGTAGCGCGCAGCAGTAAGTTGAGGGCGAGATGCGCGTGTAACATCTGAGCGCCGTTGCCGCTGCAGACGTGCAGAGCGAGCGCCGCTACGGTTGCCAGGGCAGCACTGCGTTTGGCCCCCGCCAGGAGACCTCTTGGCCGCGGCGGCTTCACTGGCGAGTATGGCAGGGCCACCTCACGTACCACGTCCGTGGCTCCGTGGAGCATCTCGAGTGACCTCTTGCTGGGAGACACCGCCCGCTGCACGGGCAGCCAGGGCGGGGCGCGGGGGTTCCGAGGGGCGGGCAGCCAGGAGGCACATGAGCAGGGGTTGGCTGGGTCCGCTAGCTGGCCCCAGCCCCGCCCTCCCAGAGCAGAGCAACCCCATACGCCGCAGCTCCAGCGGTGCCCTTTTGCCCTCCTGCCTTTTCCTCATGCGGATGCCCCAATCTCGTGCCTACCCGTACCCCAGTCGCCGCAGCCACGCGGGCCGACGCCGGCCGTGGGGGGCAGGCGGGCGCTGTGGGGCGTGTGTGCACTCGCTCACTGGCTTGCTGTCAGTGTTTGGCCAGCGTGGAACTCAGGGTTCGCTTTATTTCAATCAAGGTAAGTATGTGGTTATGTCCGCATTAGGATGATGGAAACAGGGGCGCACCCCAATCCTACCTCCGTCTGGGGCTGCCGGCGCCATAAATACGTGCCGGGACTCGTCTGGGAGACTGGGACGCGACCCCGGGTCCCTTCACCCGGACATGGCCGGCACCCCGCCCCCCCGGCCCCTCGGCCTCGCGCTAGCACAAGCGTGGGGCCGCTAGAGCAACAGCCGCCGCCCAGCCAGCCAGGCACAGCCAGGAGGCAGGTTCCGCCCTTGCTGCCAACTCAACCCCAACACCGCTATGCTTCCACTTGGCGCCGCCAGCCGAGTCCAAGCTCGACCGGTTGCCGCGGCCTTCGCCCCAGCTGCCGCTGCCGCTCGGCTCCGGACCGGAGGATGCCGCGGCGGCGGCGGCGGGCCTGCCCCTGCCCCCGCCCCCGCCGTTCCGGCACAGCACGCCCCCATCGCAGCGCGCATACGTGCGGCAGGGGAGGCCCAGCGGCGGCAGGGGCGAAAGGCAGGAAGCATGGACGGTCAGTATGATTATTGAACTGCAGGGGTAGTCAGAGCAGCGTAGAGGGGCGCACCAGCGAGCCGGCAGGGCACACACGAGGCGGCTAGGGGTGGTCTGCTGCGGCAGCAGAGGGGAAGAGAGGGGCGGGTGCAGGCGGCAAGGGCAGAATAAGTACGACCACAGGATGGGGGTTTGTTGCGAATGGGTATGCGCGCACGTGCGGGTGGGCAGGGGTGTGCAAGAGGGCGTGTGCGAGTGGGTGCGTGCGTTCAACAGAAAACAGGTGTTCAGTAACACGTGTGTGAAGCAGGCGGCCCGTGGACTCGCGAGAGTTTCCTTTCGGCACCATCTGGCGACTGGCCCCCGCCGCGACGCTGGGGGGCCGGGGCCGGTGTGGTGTCCCGTGCTGGGTGCAGGGTCCGGGGCAACCCCCCCCCCCCCGGGCCCGCTGGCAGGCAGTGACGGCGCACGGGTAACACAGCACTCCAGGGGCTGGTGGTCTTGGGTGCCGGATACCGTGCTGCCTTTGCGACTCGTTTCTTCTAGGCAATGTGTTGTGGCAGTTCAGAACCCTGGGACTACGGCCATGGCTGTAGCCGGCCAAAGGCTTCTGAGCACGCGTGCCGAGGCGGGAGGCAGGGCGCGCTTGCGGATAATTACACAATGTGCCCGCATGGCAGCGGCGCAGGCGCTGCAGCATGTGGCATGTTTAGATACCCACCGAATGAAGGAGAGCAATGACGCCCGCTGGAGAACGCACCGCACTGTGTTGCTTGCACTCGGCACACAGTGCCAGGCCGCCTCCTGCTATCTACGTGCTGATCATCACCGGCTCCACACTTATTCCTAAGAAAGACTAGATACGGCGCAGGCTCTACGCAGGGGCCTGTTAGCAGGCGCTAACCGATTGCGCATGCAATGTCTCTCCGGCAGTGACCCACCACACACCGCACCATGCACTGGCGCCCTGAGTGCATCGCATGCAACCAACCGCTCGGCGGCGTCGTTGCCCAGTACACATATGTGCTACCCAATGAAGAAAGGCGGGCGTTAGCGGCGGTTATGCCCCCCCGCCAGAGGCAGGGCATTGTGCAGCGCCGGTTCGGGTTCAGTGCGATGCAGCCACCCGGGCAGCACCTCAATGATGCGACACTTCCGGCGGGGTGCTCGGCGCCCTGCAGCACTCAGCTAGCAACGCCATCGAGCCCCAGGCACCGCACCACACCCGCCGCCTGGCGCTCTCACTGCCCGGCACTAGGATGGTGACTCGGCTGCCGGCTGCCTCGGAGCGCAGCACACGGGTTTACTGGGCAACCCGGCATTTGGAATAGTCACCACCGGTGCAGTACCTGCGCCACCTGATAACAAAAGGAAACCAACTTACCCTTATGGGTTTGGATCAGCCAAAACTGTCGAGGCGCACGCCCCCCACACCGCCGCTCACGCGCCAGTGCCGGGCCTGACCCCAGCGGGCTCGACCCGCCACGTCCGCAAAGTGCCTGCCGCTCCGCCGCTCAGGCCTGGCCCACTGGACCCTACCGCTCCTATCCCGCGACACACACGCGACCTGCCGCAATCAGTGCTCCATCCTCAACTGGCTCCTCAACTGGCTCCTCAACTAGCTCTGGTCCGCCGCCTCCGGCTGCTGCGGCGGCGACACTGGCGGCGCCGCCGCCAGGCGCACCTTGTAGATGGGCACCTCGCCCCAGTGCCGCGGCGCCGTCGCCGTCAGCGCGCCAGCGCCAGCCGCCGCGATGCCGCCGCCGCCGGCCTCGCCCGCCTTCTCGGCTGCCAGCCGGGCCGCCAGCAAGCTGCTGCCCCGCAGACTCCGGGCGGCGGGGATGGCAGCGCCTGGCTGCGGATTCGGCGGCTGCGGCTGCGCGGGCTGCGGATGCGCGGGCGCGGCTGGGTGCGGGTGGGCTGCCGCCATGGCCTCCGACGGCGGCGGCGACATGTCACCGCTCTCAGAGCTAGCGGCCGAACGAGGGCCGCCGCCGCAGATGCGGCCGCCAAAGGGCAGAAACGCGCCCATCGCATCATAGGCCGGGTTGTCCAGCGGCGGCGGCATCATGTGGGTCGACCGGCTGGCGTCCATGGGCACCGGCGGTGGCGACGACCTCGCTGGCGAAGCCGGCGCCGGCGAGGCGCCGCGGCAGGCGGTGTCGAAGCCGGCGTAAAACACCGTGAGCGGGTCGCTGATGCGGGTGAAGGGGCTCATGGGGTGATCCGCCTCGGCCTCTGCCTCTGTCGCCGCCGCGTGGCCCCGCGCCGGCGGCACCGCCCAGGGAGCCGCCTGCAGCGCCGGCGGCAGCCCCACCCCGGCGGCCGGGTCGGGGCTGGAGCCGCCGGGCGGGCCGAAGCCCGCCCACGGCGCAGCGTCGGCGCCGCGGCTGCCGGTGCCGCTGCTGCGGTACTCGGGCTGCTGGTGCGCCGGCGCGCTGGCGCGGCCGAATGAGAAGACCGCGCTGTCGCGGCTGCGGTGCGGCAGCCACTTGCTGAGCAGCGCGCTGGTGCGGCGCCAGGGCGGCAGCGTGAGGCCCTGCCGCTCGAAGCTGTCGGCCATGGACGCACACAGCGTCTGGCGGGCGGGGGCAGGAGGAGGGGCAGCGGGCGGGGCAGAGCGTCGGCGAGGCGGCGCCACAGCGGCGGCGGCGGCACCCAGGGCAGCCGTGGGCTGCTCGGCGCGCCCCTGGTGCGGCTTTCCCCCTGCCTGCCTCACGAGGCCCAGGACGGAGGGCTGCGTGGACTTCTGGCCCCTGTCCCACCCTGCTGTCCCCTGTCCCCAGGCTCACCTGCACTATGGGGACCAGTCGCGCGCTGGGGCCCACAAAGACCTGCGGCGCGGCCGCCAGCAGCGCGGCGTACTCGGGCGAGGGGTGCGGGATGGCGAAGTGCTCTGCGAAGCGCGGCTCAACGAGCAGCTCGCAGCCGTCCAGGTCGCCGCGGCCACGCACGACCAGGAAGTCGTGGCGGAGGTGCCTGAGGGGGCGGGAGGCGGGAGGGCGACGTGTGGGTGGGCGTGCGCGCAGCGCACGGCAAGGGAGGGCAAGGGGGCGGCGAGAGGGCTCGGCGTGAAGGAGACTGATATGGCAGGACCTGCCTGAAGCACGAGGTGCCCGAAGTCGAGTCGGCTCCTAGCGCGCTGCGCACATTGATGCTGTAGCCGACGGCGGTGAGCTGGGAGCCGAGCAGCACAGCATCCGGGTCCCGCTCCGTGCGCAGGAAGTAAACCACGTCGCGGTGCAGCTGCGGGGGAACAACAGCGAGGCGCGCACATGGTGTTATGATAGTCGCGCTTGCCGTTTAGAGAATAAGGGTCACAGCGGGGTTAGGGGTTCGCGTGTGTTCGCGCGGCTTCTTTGAAATGGGAGCCCAAGCGTCGCGCAGCTGTTGTTTGTTCTGGCGGGACGGCCCGGCACAATGTGCCGCAGAAACGCAGTGCAAACGACTACAGCAGCGACTGCAAGGCACTCTGGCAGCCCTTGACAGCGCAGACCGAAGTCGAATAGGTGCCGAACCTCCTTAGGCGCACCTTCGCCGCAAAAACGCCCAGAGGCTGGCTCCAGTAGGCAAGTTTTTCCTGTAGCACGCTGAGAGGCTCGCGCTTGTCACTCGCGCTGCAGCCGGCGTTGGAGCGACGCGAAGAAGATAGCCGGCTCGTGCTGGCACCTTTCTCCTCGACCTGCAGTGCGCGAAAGCAGGAGCAACAATTATACGTAACACTTGCCTCAACGGGTTACGTACCTAGAGCGTGGGCAAATGTTTGCAGTTGCCCGAATTGATGCCGACGGCGCTCACCTCCGAGCTCGACTCCACATCGAAGTGGAGACTTCCGAAGAAGCCTTCTTGCACGCTAATACGTGCGGCCGTCATTGCCAGTCGTCACCGCAGCAGCGGTCGTCGCAAACAATGACTGCGACTCCTTTACTATTAGCAGAATGTGGCGCTGAGAGCCATGGCAAGCAGAGTG
Source organism: Chlamydomonas sphaeroides (assembly GCA_001662425.1). Classification (NCBI taxonomy): domain Eukaryota; kingdom Viridiplantae; phylum Chlorophyta; class Chlorophyceae; order Chlamydomonadales; family Chlamydomonadaceae; genus Chlamydomonas; species Chlamydomonas sphaeroides. The sequence goes on from BDDC01000459.1 coordinate 17,389, forward strand.
AACACGGTGCTGGAGTGCACTTGAGTTTGCGGAAGCGTGTGGTCTGCAAATCGGCCTCGGCGAATGTGCTGCGGGCATCAGAGTGGTTCCTTCCACCTGTCACGCCACCTGCTGTGATGCGTTTCACCAGGCACACGCGCTATATTTCGGCCGCTGTCAGGGTGCTCGCAAGTCGAAAGTTTCACTGATGTACGACGATCCTGAGGGAAACGGCGTTAGACGACGAACTCTTTTGTCCTCGCATCGCACCCCGTCCGGAGGCCTGCACGTGTTCGTGCCTGTCTCTCACAGTGCCGGTCGAATTATATCATGGCCTCGCGCTACAGTTGGTGCAGCACTTCAGCCAACGTCGCGGCGGCGCGTGGCGGCGCGGCGACGCCCGCTCTCAACGTAGTGCCCTTCTCCAACATCAACTGCAATGGTCTTGAAAGCTCGCCCTGGCTATGCATCAACCTCTGAATACTGGCCCCGATGTTCCGGCTGGCAGAGGCTGGCAGACGCGTGCGAAGAGAACCCGACTCCTCTCCGTACAGACCCAAGCTGCTATTCCAGGGCTCTGCTTTTGTGTCTTACAGGCTCCAGCTACTCCATATAACATCTGCTTTACATGCCAGGACATTACACTGGATGGGGAGCCCCCTACGCTATGCGGTTGCCTGTGAAACTTCCGTAGCCTCCGGCGGCGGCGGCGAGAGCGTAGCGGTGTTGGGGCCTGAGTCGGTGGCGGGGCCGGCCCTGCCTGTTGGCTGTGGGCGGCGGCAGCCACAATTGCTGCTGCTGGCTCTGATAGTGCGAGGTTGGGGGGCGGGTGCCAGACACTCATCCGATGCAAGCGTGCCCCCGTGATGTCCGGGTGAAGGGACCAGGGGTCGCTTCCCAGATGAGCCCGGCAAACGCATGGCCAGTGTGGATAGGGTGCTGGGGCGCCTGGATTCCAACCAGGATATATGTGCCTCCTGGTTTCAACGCCTTGACCTCGAGTAGCCCAGGTGGCGGGGGCGGCCGGAGGGCGGCGAAGGGGTGAACCCCTTTTTCCATTCCGGATGGGGCTGCACATGTGGAGAAATAGCCGTTGAGGCCAGAGGCCACAACACCTGCATGCAGGATCGGCGCCCCCCCCCACAGCCCCACAGCCCCAACCAGCTGGCCCTGCCCTACGTGCCCTGTCTCCGGAAGCCGCTGCAAGCCTTCCGCCCCCCACTTGGCCGGGGTACGCGAGCTCGGGGTAACGCGTGCGGTTCCTCCCTCTGTCGTGACATGATATGACGTAGCCTTGTCACAATACCGTCCGGGAGGTGCGGGCACTCTGCTGAGTACGTACTGTGTCATGACAGCTCGCGCCTCGGGTGGGCAGCTAGAGGCCGGGGCAGCGGGATTGTCATAGCAGCAATGGGGGCGTCGACCTGGCGGCTGGCGTGCCTCCGTTGGCTCGGCCCTTTACACATGGGCCCCTCACAGGTTACAATCGCGAAGCAGGGCCTGCAGGCAAAACAGTGCATGGCACTGAGTAGGGTACGAAATGCGGTACCAAAAAGAGGCCGCATACGGCGCCACCAAATGCCAATATGTAGACGGTGCAGGCGGCGACATGGGCCGTCATCGCGCTTCGTTCCTGCTGGCGCTAACAGGCACGCATCCACACGCACGCCACTAGCGACTGAGTGAGTGCAGGAGCACAGACACTACCGGTATGATATCGAGCCGGATGACCCGCCAAGAGTGCCGGCGGCGGCACGCCCGCCGGGCGCAGGGTCTTATTGCCGGGAGGGTGCCCGGCCGCAAGTGATATATAACGTCTGCCACCGGCAATGCGCATCGATGCCACGCACACTAGCCCAGCACGACACACCCGACATCGCCACACGCACGCGCCACTCAACCTGGGGCGTGCTGTGCCGCGTGTGGGGTTCTGTTCTACCTAACACTGGAACACATCTCTCCCCCCTCCCACCCCCACCGCTCAGCCGACACTGTCATTCGGGCTCGCAATGTCGTCGTCAATCGCACGGCGCACGTAAGCCCCGCCCTCGACACCAGCAGGCGCCGGCCGCAGCTCGTCACGCCGGCCGCAGCCACGCTGCTGGAGCCGCCAAAACCGCGCTAGGCGGCTCCGGCCCCCCACCTGACCGCTCCTCCACCCGCAGCGCGCGGCGGATCCGAGCCCCTGCGCGTTCCACGGCCCAACGTACAGGTATAGTGCCTGTCGCCATGCTGCCCCATTCCTAGCCACCTGCACCAGAACCAGCCCGCCGGCGCCGGGCCACGCGCCGACCAGGCTGTCCGCAAGATCCAACGAGGGGCGGGCGGCGGCCCCTTCCCCAGCCCACAAGATGCTGGCCTCTAGGTGCTCAGCACGTCCTTGCTGGAGAGCGGCCGCGCAGCCCCCGCCACGCCGCCGTCCGCCGAGGCCGACGCAGACCCGGGCTGCGACGCCGCCGCCGCCGAGGCCGACGCCGCCGCAACTACGGCCTCCGCCAGCGCCGCCGGCGGCGAGCCCGGCGTGGCGACTGGCGGCGGCGCGGCGGCGGCCGGCGCGGGTGCGGCGGGCGGCGGCGCGGGTGCGGCGGGTGCCGGGGGCGTGGCGGCGCCGTCGCCGGTCGCTGTGTGCTTGCCCTCGGCCACTGGGCGGCTGGGCCCCCGCATGGCCTGGATGCTGGTGACGCAGATGGTGTTGATCTGCGGTGGGGCAGCGGGTGGTGGGTGGGGCGGAGTGGGCGGGTGGAGTGGGTGGATGGAGTGGAGGTGGGGCGTGGAATGAGGCCGCGGCATCCCCGAGGCCAGGGCAAGTAAACCCGCGGCATGCGGGCGCGAGCGGGCCCCACCCGGGGGGGCTGGCCGCCACCGCTGCCACCCCGCAGCAACCGCCCCCCTTGAGCGTCCACAACTCCTGCCCCAGCCCCACTCACGATGTCGGGCACTGTGCAGCCGCGGGACAGGTCGTTGACGGGCTTGAGCAGGCCCTGGGTTGGGTGGGGGGGGGTGGGTATTGGGTGGGTGAGTGAGGGAGGGCGGGGGTAAGGGAGGGAGGAGAAGGGAGGGGCAGGGGCGGAGGCGCAAAGAGGACGAAGGGCAGCGGGGACAGGAGGGGAGCACCTCGCACTAGGCACTCCCGAACAACCCGGGCTGCCTTCCAGCGCCGGACCCCGTTCAGGGTCCGTCGTCCTGCCCCACTGCAAGGCCGCCCCCCTCCCCTCCTTGCCCCCCGCGCCCACCTGCATCACCGGCCCCATGGCGATGGCATGCGTGCTCTGCTGCACCGCCTTGTACGTGTTGTTGCCTGGCAGGCGTAGGGTGGGGCGGGGCGGGGGGTGGGGCGAGGTGGAGGTGGGGGAGCAGGGCCACGCGGCACAGCGCGGTGCGGTGGGTGGGGCGGCGGGCGCCCCTCGTGCACGGAGCTGCCCCTCGCTCACGGCCCCCGGGCAGGAGGCGGGAGCCGAGTCGCCCGGCCCTCTTCTGCCCCTGCCCCCGGCCCTTGCAGCCACCCCCTGCCCTGCCCTGCGCCATAGATAGCAGCGCCGCCACGCTGCCTCGGTCGCGGTCCTGCCTGCCCCTCCGCGCCACGCCCTACGCACCCGTGTTGAGGTCGGGGAAGATGAAGACCGTGGCCTTTCCCGCCACCTCGCTGTCGCCCTTGACCTTGACCGCCGCCACCGTGGGGTCGATGGCCGCGTCGTACTGGATGGGCCCCTCCACCTGGGAGGGAGGTGAAGGAGGCAGGCGGGGGAAAGGGGGGAGGTGAGGGGAGGCGCGAGGGCAGACGAGGTGCTGTCTTCTCCGCCGGGCAGCCTGCCGGCCCCTGCTGTGCACCGCTCCTAGCGGCCACACACGGCATCCCCCGCTCCCGCGGCGACCGTGGCTGGTACTGCCGCGACCGCTGCCCGGCCGGGACCCAACCCCACCTCTCCACCACCTCCACACGCGTGTGGGGTTCTGATCTACTTAACATCCCCACCCCATGTCCACACGCACATCTCCCCCAGGCCTCACCTTGATGTCGGGCCGGCGCTCCTTGACCATCGCCACCGCGTCCACCACCTTCTGGACCTGCGGGCGAGGAGGCAAGGGGAGGGCAGGGGGAGGGGGTGGAGGGGAGAGGAGGGGTCAGGGGGAGGGGGCGGAGGGGAGAGGAGGGGTCAGGGGCTGGCCCGGAAGCCCGAGGCCAAGGGGCAATGGCGTGGGGGCTGGGAGGAGGAGCATGCGCCGTACGCTACTCACGTCGGGCCCGGATCCGGATCCCAGCGTGCTGTACGACAGCATAGCCACGCGCGGCTCGATGCCGAAGGCGGCGGCGGTGTCGGCCGAGGTGATGGCGATGGTGGCCAGCTCGGCGGCGGTGGGGTTGACGTTCACCGCGCAGTCACCGTACACCACCACCTGGCAGGAGAGGGAGTGGGATGGGGCAGGGCGAGGAGGTGGGCAGGCGGCGGCGAGGGGAGGTGCCGCGGTGGGTGCAGATGGGACGGGACGCGGTGGGCGCATGCGTCTTGCCATGCCGCCCCTCCGTGGCACCACACACGCAGCCCCCGAGAGGTGCTCGTCAGGCACCCCTCCCCGGCCTCCCTTCCTCCTCTCCCTCATCGCCCCCTCACCCGGTCGGGCAGGCACATGAAGAACACCGACGACACCAGCGGGCTGTCGGGGTTCTTGAGCACCTGCGGGGCAAGGTGGTGGGGGCCGGTGTGTCGTGTATGGTGTGTGGTGTGTAGTAGAGGTAGTGGGTGCGGGGTGCGGCGCGAGCTGGCCGCTCTGCGGCAGGGCCCCAAGGTGGGGTACGCCCAAGGCAGCACGGTGGGGGAAAGCTGGCCCGGCCGCTGTGTGAGATGCCGATGTCGGGAGCCGGGGGGCGCAGCGCCGACACCAGCCGCGCACCGTGCATCAGCAGCGGGGCCTGCGACGACGACTGCCCCGGCTGCCCTGAGCCCGAGCACTGCTGCCCAGCCTGCCCTTACCTCCGCAGCCTGGCGCCCCCCACCGCACCTGCAGCGCCGGCCGCACGGTGGCGGCGGTGGTGTGGATGGCGCCCGACACCATGCCGTCGGCGTCGCCCGCCGCCACCATCATGGTGCCGAAGAAGTTGAAGTCTGGGCGGGAAAGGGGACGAGGAGTGGACGGGAGTGAGGGGCGTCGACACAGCATGCGTAAGCATGGCAGGCATGCCGCCCACAGCCACGGTCGCGCTGGCAGGCGAGGGCTGCGTGCTGGGAGAGGTGCGGCAAGATGCGTTGCGTTGCGGTGCGGTGCGGTGGGCGGCGAGGGGGCGCACGCGGGCGCGGCACCCGGCCTCACCTCCTGCGGTGCGAGGCCCAGGTTGGCAGGTCGGGGGTGGGGCGGGGAGGCAGGAGGAAGGGAAGTGCACACGAGGACGCGACGTCAGTGCCTGGCAGCCGGCCTACCCGCAGCCGCAGCGCCCCGCAGCAACCCTGTTGGCCACCCTTGTGCTCTGCTGCCCATTCACTCAACGGCCTGCTGCTCTCCGCGACCCACCCCCGACCCCGTTCCGCCGCCCCACCGTGCAGCGAGTCGATGGCCACGTCCCTGCTCATGCCCCTCTTGCGCCGCGCCTCCACCAGCTTGTCCACGTAGTGCTCAAAGCGCACCGAGGCCTGGGGGCAAGGGGGGTGTTGCAGGGTTTAGGGCACGCGTGTGTGTATGCGGCAGGGCAGGAAGCACGGCATAGGGGAGCAGCACCGGCCCTGCTCCTTCCCGGCACTTCTCCCGCGGGTCGCCAAGGGGCCGTCCCTCCCTCCCGCCCAGACCCCCCCCCCTCACGTGTGGGTTGACGACGGCCACCTTGGACAGGTCCAGGCCCAGCTTGGCGGCCTCGGCCTGGGGGGAGGGGAGGAGGGGAAGACAGGAGGTGAAAGGGGGAAGTTGGCAGGCATGGGCCGGAGTTGGGGGCCACAGGTGGGCGGGCCATGAGGGAGCGGTCACACGGCAGGCGACGACGGGACGGGGAGGGTGCGAGTGGAGCACCGCGAAACAGCCCTGTACCGGCTGGGGCACAGCGCCGCTCCACAACGCCAGCTCTGCCCTGCGTTGCTCTGCAACCCAGCCGGGCTGCCATACCCTCGCTCTTGCCGCTGCCCCCTATGTCTAGGTATCCCATCCCATCCTCCCCCTCAGCAGGTACGACCCGCCCGCCCCCGCACTCACCATGACGGTCTTGGGGTCGCCCAGCACAGTGACCTTGGCCAGCCCCCGCTGGCTCACGTCGGCGGCGGCCGCCAGCACGCGCTTGTCCTCGGACTCGGGAAGCACGATGTGCTGCGGGTTGGCCCTGGGGAGATAAGCGGGGTAGGAAGGAAGGGGATGGGCAGGGGACGCGCCATTGCTGCCCCGCCTGCACCCTGCGCGCCAGCCCTCCTGCCCGCTCCCCAGCTCTCTTTGCTCCCACCCCAGGCGCGGCTCCCCTCAGCCGCTCCGCCTCCCGCGCACCGGCACATGCTGGTGAGGCTGTGCGTGAACATCTTGGGCGTCATGCGGTTGGAGCGCGCCTTCTGCAGCCCCACCACCAGGCTGTTGGCGTCAATGTACTGCTCAAACAGGTTCTGGCAGAAGGGGAGGAGGGGGACGAGGGGGGGGAGAGGGGAAGGGAGGGTGAACGGGCTGGCCAAGGCGTCCTGTCGTCGCCCCTCCACCTGCCTCCCCTGGCTTCATCTTGCACTGCCCTCCCTCCGGCCCTTTCCTGCCCCATGACTTGCACCGCAGGATTTTGCGCGTGCCTCGGGGCAGGATGCCCGCGCCCGCCCCGGCCCCAGGCACACATGAACCCTAGCCCCTTGCCCTGCGTCCCCTCCGCCCCCTCCCTTTCCCCAACCTTGCACTGCAGGATCTTGCGCGTGCTGCTGGGCAGAATGCCCGCGCCCATGTTGTCCAGCCGCGTCAGCACCTCGCGCAGCGGCTCCGCCACCGCCAGCACCGGCAGCAGCGTGCCCTTGTACAGGCCGCTGGACTGCAGGCCGCCGAAGATGCGGCTGATCTGGTCCCTGCGGGGATGGGGCCATGGCACACAGGCAGAAAGGCACACGCGTGGGGCAGGAGGCGGCGAGCGTGTTGAGGGGGGCAGCGCGGCCCCGCGCCGCACCCTCGCGCCGCGACTCCCCCCGCGATTGGCGGCCGCCGGCCCCCGGCCATCCCCAGCAGCAGCAGCCCCAGCAGCTCCCCCTGGCGCCTCGCCTGGCGTAGTTGCGGCCGAAGCGCTGCGAGCCCGCGGGCGTGAGCAGGATGCCGGCGATGGTGGGCCCCGTGACGCTTAGCTGCGCCGCCAGCAGGCCCAGCACAATGTCCAGGCGGTCGGCCGAGGTGACGATGAGCGGCCTGGCGGAGCCACGGGATGGGGCGAGGGGATGGGGCGAGGGAGGGGAAGGTGGGGACGGCGCGTGACCCGCTCTGGTCCGCCCCCTGTTTGCCCCTGCCTTACTCCGCTGGCCCTCCCTGCGCCCCTGCCTCCCACCTGCCCGAGGGCCGCTCGCTGAGCATCTCCAGCAGCTCCTCCAGCCGCTGGCAGCCCACCACCACGTCGTCAAACTCCACGTCCGTCAGCAGGCTGTCGCCGTACAGCCGGCTGGCGTTGAGCGCAATCTGCACCTCGTCCAGCCTGACGGGAGGGGGAAGGGAGGGGAGGGGGCAGGGAGAAGGTGAGGGGAAGGGGAAAGTAGGGGCTGAGCATGGGTACGTGGGGCCTGTACCCTGTCCCCCTTGCCGTCCCGTCCCGACCCGTCGCCTGCCCCTCCTTCCCACTTCCCCCACGCCCGCGCACCCACCGGATGCTGGTGAGCAGGTTGTCCTGCGGGATGGCCCCCGCAAAGGTGAGCCCGGCCGCGGAGCACTTCTCGGCCATCTGGTTGGTCAGAAGCGCGTGGTGGTAGCGGGGCACCTGGGGGCGATGCAGGTGTGGCGGTGTGTTGGGAAGGGGGAGGAAGAAGAGAGGCGGGTGGAATTGAAGGCCAGCGGCAATGAGCAGCGCTGCCTGTCACCAGCGCTTACGACGCAGCACGCGTCCTGCCCCTTCGTCTGCCCTCACTCCACCGCTCACGCCCAGCACATCCGTGCTGTCAAAGGACACGTACTCTGGCCCTTTCCCCCGCCTCCGCCCCCTCTGCCCCACCTCGTTGAGCACCACTCCCAGCACGTCCACCTTGTGGTCAAGGAACACCTGCCGCTTCACCATCTGGGAGGGGGCGCCAGGGCCAGGGGGCAAGGGCGTGGGCGGGAAGGGGAAGGAGGCGAGGCGAGGTTCCGCGCTCCGTCCAAGCGCCGTGTCCGTCACGCTTCCTGGAGACCCAGATCGGGGCTACTCTTCTGCGCAACTGCCGATACCCCCGCCCCATCCCCGCGTCCCGACGCCCCCTGCACCCACCCCGCTTCCCGCAAGCCCCGTCCCTGCGCCCATCCTCCCTGCGCCCTATCCTTCTGCCCTTTACCCTCCCTCTCCCCCCGGCCCCACCGCCCGGTTGTAGTAGTCCGAGGCGGTGAGCTGCTGGGTGCCGGTCATGGTCATCAGCACGGGCGCGTTGATGGCGGCGGCAATCTGGGGGCGGGCATCGTGCATGGTATATCGGTAAGGACGCGGAGCGGGCAGTGAGGGGCCAGCAGGCTGGGGCAGGCAAGCGCTAGCACTGCGAGGCAGCTCCGGCCTGGGCCGCTCCACTCCACCCGCTGGCAGCCTGCAACAGCCCCGCTCCCTGCTGCGCCCCCACCCCCGGCCAGGCTCTGCCCCGCGGCAGCGCTGCTGCACCCTGTGGGCCTCGCTGGCGCCGGCGCCGGGCCCCGCGTCAAAGGGCGACTACAGCGCAGAACACGCCTTCCCCATGCGCCACCTTCCCCATGCCTTTTGTACCTCCGTGCACGCCCACAACCGCCGTGTGTGTGAGTGCCGTGCCCCTCCATCCGCACACGCTCTTCCCTCCGCGGCTTCTGCCCCGTGGCCCCCACCTGCGCGTCCAGCTCCGCGTCGCTCATGAGGGTGCCGGGCCCCTCCACCACCACCAGGTCGTGGCTCTCCTTGTAGGCCGCGTCTGCGGGCGAGGGGAAAGGGGCGGGGTGGGGTCCCTGTGGTTGTGGCGAGGCGTGGCAAGGCATGGGAAGGGCCTGCTGCGAGGCGCGCAGCCCCTCGAAGGCTCCCCATGCCCACCCCCGACGCCAGCCTCAGCCCGCCCACTCACATGCCGAGTAGATCTTGTCGAGCAGTTCGGCGGAGTGGCCCTCGGCAATCATCTGGGTAGGTAGGGGCAGGGGAGGAAGGAGGGGGGCGTTTGGTGCAGTGAGACGGCTGCCGGCATGGTGGCCAGCCACGCGCCTGAGCCCGCTGAGTCACGGGGAATACGGCCCGCGAGAGCCCCGGCAGCGCCGGGTCCCCCATCCCGCGCTCAGCGCCGAAGCCCCTCCGCCCAGAGGGCCTACCCTCTGCGCCTCCGCCACGGGCACGCCCTGCATGGAGGTGGGCTCGCCCTTGAGGTGGAACACCCTGTACATGCTGCGCAAGGGAGGGGGTCGGAGGGGAAAGGGGAGGAGGGGGTCAACGGGGGAGGCCGCACAGGGTGGGCACAGCTGCGGGGGTTTGCGCAGGTGCTGGGGGCGGGGCCGGAGCCGCGAGTGCGATGTGGGTTCCATAGGGGCGCCCCGCGGTTGCACCGGGGGTGGGCTGGGGGCAGAGGCTCGCACGGCCGTGGTGCCGCTTGTGTGTCGAGGGCACGGATGGTGCGGAGCAACCCCGAGGGGCCGCGGGTGCATGTGGGAGCGCTGCGTGTGTTTGCGTGATCACTTGGTCTCACTGCCTGGCAGTACTACTCACAGCTCCGCATGGCGGTCAATGTTGAACTTGCTGCTGGGCAGCGGGTCGTCGGCGATGGGCTTGAAGAAGCTGTGGCAGCCGGGGCAACGGACAGGGGCGGCAAGGCAACGGGCTTGGGCAGCGGCGGGCAGTGGTAGACGAGCGGGGCGCTCCGCGGGGCGGAGAGCAGAGGCAGCGCTGGCGGTGGCGGTGGCGGTGGCAGGGGCGCACCCGAATGGGGCGCTTTATCTTGGCCCCCCCTTTTAACCCATCCCAGGTGGACCACCTCTAATCTCAGCGCTGCAGGGGGCGGCAGGTGCGGTCACTCACCCAATGTTGGGCAGGTGGCGTTCGAAGTAGTTCATCAGGCCGAGCAGGATAGGCGTGCGGCTTGAGTCCTCGCGGCTGATATCCGCCAGGTACAGAGACTGCAGGCGGTTCTCGTTCTGGGCCCGTCGGACAACGGTGCTGGCGCGTGGCCGAGCGAAAAGGCGCAGCGCCCTGGGGGGGGGGGGGGGGGGGGGGGGG
>BDDC01000459.1:28059-57417 GCA_001662425.1 Chlamydomonas sphaeroides
GTTGAGTTGATGGCGTGTAAAGGAACGCAGGGGTATCGAGAGCGCAAACGCGATAGTTTGCTGTACGAGCATCGAGGCTGCAACCTGCGCTGTGCTCCGGGGCGATCAGTACCTACCAGTACGTCCTCCGGCAACAGTAGCGGCCTGCCGTGAGCCCAGCTCCTAGAACCGCCCCCAGGCATCCTAGCGATAGCCGCACGCAGCAGCACAGCCCTCCCGAAGAGGTTTGACCGCCTCGGGAATGTGATGGCCGCATGCCCGAGACGGTACTTACCCACGCTGCGCCGCTAGAGGAGAGCTACGGATGCCCATAGCAGGGCGGCGTTGATTCAGCGCCGACGGCATCATTCTGGTGGCCGGCTGCACGAAGTACGCAAGCCGAACCGCAGCCGCTGCAAAGCCTCGGCTTGCAGCCCTATTTGGGCTTATCAGATCAAAAGCTCTGCTAGGGTATCAGATGCACTGTCGGCAAGCCCGAAGTGTTGCAGTGTTTCGACTCGCGAAATCCGCGTGCAAGGTTATCGTGGAACGTGGAAAAACTATATTGTGGCTCGCTGGGAGGTATGCGTTGTAGAGATGGGGGTATCGAGCTTAACTTTAATTCCTTCCGTCATTTGCGCCATGCCGAGTTGCCGACACCTGCTTCCGAGCTGCGTTTCCAGTCCCATACTTGCCATGCATGTACGTAGCATGTATTTGAACTGTCGACGTGCTGAGTGCAGGCCGCGAACGCCTGCAACCGTTCTCGTGCCGCCAGCTCTCCCCCGGCTCGCCGCACTTCCACGCCAGCTTCCTCTTAGCCCCCAGGAGGCTCCAAGTGACGACAGCGATCATATGCATGGGCCATGAGGTTGAGGCCTCAACCCACAAGGCACTTGGCCAGACATAGCTGGAGCCAGCGGCAACCAGGGTTCACCCATGGCGGGAACCGCCCCCGCTCCGCCCCCCGCTTGGCCCCCTTCCTTGACAACAATTCACCTTCAACCCTTAACCCAATTCCTCAAATGCAATCATCGTCATCTGCTGACCTGGATCAAGCAGTGGCGCAGCGGGAGCAAGCAGGCGGAGGAGGACGTCAGCTGACGCCGCCGCGCTCGCGGCAGAGGCTGCAACGTCTATCAAGTTGGCCGAAATCCCACGCCAGCACTAAGGGCCTCCGGCGCATACCTCTGTGCAGCACTTTTATTTCTCGACAGCCCCAAGTTAAGCCTGACACGGCTCTCAGGGAAGGGCTAGACATTTCAGCAGCCCCGCCCCGCCTTGTGTAACAGGAGAGAACCTGTCACACGATACCGCGTGGCGCGTACCTGCGTCACAGCTTGCGAAGAAAGCATCGACGAACGATGGCGCCCGGCCCTTGAAGCCGGGGCTGCAGAAGTGTTGTAGCTAATACCGCATGTTGCGAAAAGGCCGCCACCCTAGGGTGGGCCGACCCTAGGGTCGGCCGACCCAAAAGCCCTCCTTGCTTCTGGCAAGCCGGGCTACAGCCCCAAGCTCGACGGCCTGCTGCTTGCCGCGGGGCGTCACCCCAACACGTCCATCTGCCACGAGGGGCTCCTGCTGCTGCGACTCAAGTCCCCATACCCGCCGGCATGCCGCCCGACCAGGTGCGCGCCTCACCCCACCACACAGCGCCCCCTGCTGCCGCCCTCCGGCACACCACCCGCACTGCTGCTCTCTCAGCCGCAGCCGCAGCCGCACCCTCGCCTTGCACCAACCGCAGGGCGGTCGCAGAGGAACCGCAGGGCGTGCCGACGCCCGCCAAGCGGCGGCGCATCGCGGCCGTGACGCTGGCGCAGCCATCCACGCGGGCCGCCAAGCAGGAGCAGCAGCCCAGGCCCAGCGCCGCCGCCGCGGAGGGCCCCGCCCCCTGCGCCGCGCACCTGGAGGACCTGCTGGCCGGGGGGCCCGACCTCGCCGCAGTGACGGCCCACGGACGGACCGCGCTGCACGTGCTGGTGCGGCGGGCGGTGTGGGGCAGGGCAGAGGCGCGGGGCTGCTGTGGGGGCGCCCTGCGGCACTGCGTCCTCGCTGCCACTATGCCTTTGACAAGAAGCACCAGGGGCAGCCGCTGACGGCGCTGCCGGAGGACTACGTGCGTTTGATGTGCTACCGTACGCGCACAACAACGACGGCATCTTCCACAGCAACCAGACGGTGCGCGGCGACAGGCGCACGCACCTCGTGCGACGGGCTGGGTTTGTTACCGGTAGTGTCTGATAGCTCGCAGTGGTCGCGCGTGGCTGCGCCGTGAGTGGAATGGGAGGATTGCTGCGCCCGCGCCGGCACCTCAGCAGCCGCCACGTGGGCCGCAGGCTCGGGCCCCGCCGCCTGCCCTGCGCCTTCTGCCCCCGGCCCTCGCCCTCTTAGCTGCTCTCTCCTCTCCCGCCTTCTCTCACACTGCACTGGTGCCTGCTGTAACTGCCCTCACAATCCCTCATCCACTACGTACCCCCGCCCACACGCAGGAGCGTCAGGACCTGCTGCAGCACCTTCCCGCGCTGGGCCCGGGTGCGGCAAGACGACAACGGCGAGGGCGTGCAGGCCCTGGCCTACAGGTGTCGGCCGCGGCGTGATTGCTGACAGGGGAATGCACCGGCGGCAGGTGTAGCAGGCGGGAGCAAGAGGTGATCCACAGATGTCAAGAGCCCTTGGGCGTGGCGTTAGTGCTGCCACAGCAGGCGCGCGTGTTGGGGATGCAGGGCGCCGGAGGGTGTGGGTTTTGTGATGCGCGACGTGCAGGGCGTGGGTTGCTGGCAACAGGGCGGGATGCTGGTAGGGGTGTCGTAGTCAAGGCCGGGGCTGGATAGGAGCAGCGGAGTTGGGGGAAGGCTGCGCTAGGTGCCGCCCGGACCGGTAGGAGCGGCGTTGCCTTTGTTGGCGCCGGGGAGCGGCGGGATTGACTGTTTGCGCGCCCGCTGGCGTCTCTGCGTGAGGGGGTGCGTCTATTGAGGCTGGCAATGTGGGCAGCGGGGCGGCGAGTAGGCGGCGTACGCCGGGCCCGGGAGCAGCGGCGTCAGGGGCCCCGGGTGTCCGGGCGAGACTTAGAAGCGGGCTCCGTACAGGGCGCTGGAGGAGGCCAAGCCCAGCGCTGCGTTCGCAGTGCAGCCGCCGTGAGGCGCACCCGCTCCTGGTGCCCTGGTCTCGCGGCGCTGAGTCCCCGCACCGCGTGTCGAGGCATGCTGCGCGCCGTCCGCAGGCGCGGCAGTGTCCGCGGGCGCCTCCACCAGCCAGCCGGCGTCCCTGCCCGCGCGCAGCGGCAACGGCGCGCACCAGCCCTTGCAGGCGGCACGGGGACCATGGGTCCACAGCCTTGGTCGCAGGAGCTGCAGCTCCCTACAGGTAGCCGCAAGCAGCCCCATGCACGCACGCCAGGCCCCACCGCCGCACAGCCCGCCGCCCGCCCGCTCGCGACCGCAGCTCCCTGCCGCCTACCGCATGACGGCCGCGCCCCGCCAAAACAATCTGTTACACCACTCGACGGGTCACCGGCTCTTGCCATTATTCTTCCTTTGGAATCCGTCCCTGCCCATGCGGACCCGCCCACCGCCGCCTCCGCCAGCGGACCTTCGTCGCTGCAGCGCTGCACCCGTCCGCTCCGCCGCCCGCCCTTCTCTCCCCCACACGCCACCCGTCCGCTCGCTCCCCACCACGGGCCCATTACATCCACGGCAGCCCGCTGCTGGCCCCCGCCGCGCCGTCCACGATGCCGCCCACGCTGATGCGCCAGGCGTCCAGCAGGATGGTCACCAGCATGCCCGCCGCCAGCGCGTCCAGCGCCGCCTCGCTCGTCGTCCACTTGGCGCCCCTGCAGCGGTGGCGAGGACGGGAGGCGGGTCGAGGAAGAGCAGACACGGGCAAGGGAACCGGGCGTTGGCGAGGGGAGCGGGCTGGCCCAGCGGCCGCCCGTTGCGTGCGGTCGGCGGCGCCCGCCTGCCCCGTCGGACCCTGCCCCGTCGGACCCCGCCGCACCTCTTCTGCGGGTACTCGTCTATCCTGTAGAACATGGGGAAGCTGACGAAGAAATAGATGGCGTAGAAGAGCGAGCCCACGGTGTACATGCGGTCGCGGTTGACAAAGGTGTAGTAGGGGAACTGCGGCGGCCAGGGGGAGGAGGAGACGTAAGGGCGCACTAGGCTGCGAGGCGGGGCGGTGGGGACGCTAGGCTGCGCGCAGACCAGGGCGGCCGCTTGTCCCCAACAAATGCCGCCGTCCGCTGCCCGAAGCCCCCAATACGCTGTCCCCAGCCCCGGACGCCGCTGTAAGAAGCGTTGCCATCCCTGCGTTCCTGCCATCAGCCACGCAACCGCTTCAACGAGTGCAGCCCCCCTGCGTCCGTGTTCCCAGCCCCCCCGGTCCCGCGCTCACGTGCGCAATGGTGAGCGTCTCTGCGTACGCGGTGGCGTACGACAGCGAGAACACCACCAGCACCATGGCGCCGCGGCGCAGCAGCCAGTGGCTCTTGGCGAGGCCCGTCTGGACCTGGCGGAGGGCAGAGGAGGAGGAGGGCGCGAAAGGGCCGCCGCAGCGGGCGCAGCGGGGCATGTAAGCAAGGGGGCCCCGCCTGGCGGGCACCAGTGGTGCCCCTGCATCGCCCACGCCAGCTTGGGCAGCTAGCCGCAGCTGTGCGTAGCAGTGCAGGCCCAGGATCGTGGCGGCTCTGCGAGGCCAGACTCCAGCCCGACCCACAGCCGCCTTTGTAGCGCGGGGCCCGCCCGCCCCCTGCCGCTGTCCGACAGGGGCCCATGGGGGCAGCGCAGCGGGGCGTGCGCGTGCGGCGGGCCCCACCCCTCCGGGCCCGACCGCCGCGCCCCCAGCCTGACGCGGGGCTGGGCTGCGGCCCGCGGCTTGCCGGGGCTACGCACCCTGCGCAGCAGCACGTTGGAGACCGCGTGGTAGAAGCAGAAGTAGCCGTGAGTCATGAGGATGAGCGTGATGGGCACCTAGGGGGGCCGGGACAGGGAGGGCGGGGGCGGTGGGGCCGGCAGGAACACGACGAAAGGCGCGTGTGTGCAGTCGTGCTCGGCGGCTGGGCGGAGCCGCCGCGTGAGCTTGCACGGGGCCGCCCACCCCCGGGCGCGGAAGCGCCGAGCACAAGGCGACTCCAAGGCGCCCTGGCAACGCCGGCCCTAAGCCGCCCCTCCCGCCCCTCCCCGGCCTCCGCTCCGCGCCTCACGTCATTGATGCGCCAGGACACGAAGGTGTAGGACGCCCCCAGGACCTTGTAGAAGTAGTGCGTCCAGAAGTAGTTGCCAATCCAGCTGAAGATGAAGATCCATACGTTGGCCTGCGGGCGCAGCGGCGCGCAGCGGCAGGTGGGCGCACCACCACCGCCACGGCGGCAGCAGCACGGCATCCGGCGCCAGGCTGCTCCCTGGGCTGTTGTCGCGCCGCTTGGTACGCAGCCCCTCCCGCTTGCTGCCTGCGGCTGCTGGACCCCGAACCCTGCCACCCGCTGCCACCGCTGCCCTCGGCTTGCACTGGCACGACAGGTGCTGCAGTGGGCAGGGCCGCCGCGGCATCACGCTGCCCGTCGGTTGCGCAGGCAGCGCCACCACCGCGGATGCCAGGGCACGAGCACGGGTCTGACGCCGCGTCCACTGCGCCCAGCGCAAGGGGCGCCCCCCTGGCTGAGCCCCCGGCGGCACCGGCCGGACGCCCGGTGGTGCCCGGCCGCTTATCCCTCGCCTGGCCGAACGCGCACCTTGACCCAGAAGCGCTGCCACATGGGCTTGCCCTGGTCAGCCTGAGTGGTTGGGAGAGGCGGGAGGGTGTGTGACTCCACTGCGAAGTGCGACGCCAGGAGCCGCAATAGCAGGGGAGCGGCGACGAGCGCTGGCCTGATGCGGCAGCGGGCCCTGACAACCAACGGGCCGCACAACGATTTAGGCTTGGGGCGCGTCAGCAGGGCCGGCGACGGAGCCGGGAGGGGCATGCTGACATTGCGGAGAACCAAGCCCCACAGTGATGGCGAGTGCTGGGCCGCTGCCTCCGACGCACAGTGTAGCATGCTGGAGGCAAAGGCGTGGGCAACGCTAGGGGGCACAGGCTCAACGGGCTGCACTGACGCTGCACCCTCGGGTGGCCCCCGTCCCTACCTTGCAGCGCAGGAAGAGCGGCAGCACGATGGTTGGAGCTGCACATGATATGCCTATGAGCATATAACCATAGTTGCCGCAGTACTGCATGCGGGGGAGGGGAGGGCAAGGGGATGAGTGCCAGGAGCCGGGGCTCAGCGTTAGGGTGGCGCCAGCACGCACCTCGAACAGCTGGAAGGGCACCAGCAGCACAAGCGCCCAGATGATCCAGAAAGGGCTGTAGGCAAGGAAGAACACCTCGGTCCAGCGCTTCGACGGGTCCAGCGCAAGCCAGCGCGGCCCCGCATCGCCAGCGGCAGCCGCTTTGCTCGCGACGCCCATCAATCAGTCGGTCCAAGACTATGGCTCAAGATGATCGCGATGCGGAGCGCAGGCCCAAGTGGCACTTGCACGATGGATCTCGAGCACCGCCTCTAAACAACCTCAGCTGCCTAAGTGTTCATGCGCAGCAGTATGCAGAATACGAACGCAACGAGTACGCGCGGTCATGGACGGTTGCCGAACCGGGGCCCGATGCACGATGACAACCGATTGCCGGTGCGGTGCCAGTTTCCGCGGCAGTCCGCGTACACTGAAGGAATATCAGCAGGCCTATCATCCTACATTACACTCTAGTCTCCGTATTCCGACCTTGGGCGTTGACTTGACGGACTTGAGGGCCAACCGAGGCATCAGCACTGCTACTCGCGGTATTGAAGCGTTATTAGCTTGTGGTTCAATCACTACTGTGCGCGGACGCTGTCGGACGCAGAGTCTGAGGAGGGCGTCTCGGCGTAGCGGCAGTGCGCCGCTGGAAGAAGGTGCGCGACGGGTCGGTCCCGTTTGAGCGATGGAGGAGACACGCCTCGGCTGAAGACTTGGTGGCTGGGGCACGCCTTGGGCGCTTTATCGGGCCCTTCTTTGATTGCTGCGACGGGCCCAAAGCAAGCGACGAACCCAGGCTGCCGTTTACCTGGATGACGGGCGTTTCCTGCGCTGTGATGTTCCCAGTCCCGCTGTCGCGAGCGCCGTCCCAACCCCGATTGCTGCAGGCGTGACTGGGTGATGGCCCGGTCGTCGTCAAAACCAGCGAGGCTTGCATAAAACGCAGCTTCAGCAACCCCGGCGCGCCAGTGGGCCCGGCGCAGCAAACACTCTTCGCCATCTTCAACAGCTCCTTTCGTAACCATGGGCGCCTGCTGCTCCTCTGATCCTGGCACCAAGTATGAGGTGCCTTCAGGCAGTAACAAGTCCGGCAGCAAGCAAAACGCCAAGCAGCCCAGCGGCAAGTCCGCTGCCAAGCCTGCGGTGCCGGACTTTGGTCTCTCCACGACCCACGAGGTCATCAAGCTGCTAGGACGCGGAGGTGAAGGCGAGACATGGCTTTGCCGGGACAAGGAGACGGAGGCCGAGGTTGCCATCAAGCTTATTAAGCGGCCCATCCCCAAGCCAGCCATCCAAGTCATCAAGCGAGAAATCAAAATCCAGGCGGACCTGGGCCAGGGTCACCTCAACATCGTCAGCGCGGACGAGGTTATCCTGTCTAAGACTTACCTGGGCCTGATTATGGAGTATGTGCCAGGTGCGCCCGGCGGTGCGGTGCCCTTTGCAGCCCCGACGCCACTCGGACTAGGAGCCTGCAGCGCGGTACCCGGGGAATCCCCCAGGAATGGTGCTGGCAACCGCGCAGTCGTCGCACAGGGCGGCAGCCAGGGCCGTTGCCTCCGCGGTTGGCCCAGGCACGCTGCCCTCCCATGTGCACCGCTGGTGTTGTGGGCGGCTGGTTGGCAGACGTATGGGGCCATGGCCCTGCGCATCCCTGCGCGGAGACCCGCACCGCAGCAAGCACTTGCAGCTGTTGCCACCGCCCCCTTAACGGCGGGAGGACGGTGGCGACACGTTCCACAGCCCCCAGCATGCCCCCAGTGGCATACCTGAAAGCCGCCAGCTGCCCTGGCGCACGCGTTGCGCGAGCCTGTTCATGCGGCCGGCTGCATGCCATTTTCTGTAGCTCTTACGTCACAGCTCTGGGCCTCAACCCTCGTGTGCAGCCATGAGGGCAGCGCAGCTCGGTGGCAGTTCAGCTTGACGGGGTTCGGCGCGCATCGCCGCTAGCTTAACGCCCCGCGCTGCCCGTGGCCCCGCCCCTAGGCGGCAACATGGTGGCATATGTGACCAAGAAGCGCGAGACCAAGGGCGAGCGCGGCGGGCTGTGCCTGGACGAGGACGAGGCGCACTACTACTTCCTGTGAGCGTGTCGCAGGGGGGGAAGGAGCGCGGAGTTTGGAGGGGTGGCAGGGCAGCGGCGGTGCGGTGCGGCAGTGCAGCCATGCCAGGGGCTGTATTGGGGCAGCAGGGCTTTTGGCGCCCACCGGCGCCCATGCTTGCACGGGGCGAACTGCAGCCCACAGCGTTGTGGATTGGCCCGTGCCCCTCGCGTCCCCGGGCTCGCCCCCACCCATTCCGCTCCCGCTCCCCGCTCCTGCTCACCCCTCGCCCCTTAGCCAGCTGGTGAGCGCGGTGGAGTACTGCCACAAGAACAACGTGGCACACCGCGACCTCAAGCTGGACAACACGCTGCTGGACAACCACGAGCCGCCGTGGCTGAAGCTGTGCGACTTCGGGTTTGCCAAGCACTGGCAGGCGAGATGGGAGTAGGGCGGAGCAGGAGGCCAGCGAGGGAAGGCAGCGCCGGGTTTTGCAGGCGGTGAATGGCAGTTTGATGAACCGACGGGTCGGCCGAAGGTTTGGTGGCGCCAATGGCGGTCGACAGCGGTTTGTGCTCTGTGTCGTCGCTCGCTGCCGTCTGACGCGCTGCCCTGTGGCGCCCCCGGGCCCCTTCCCGCCCTCCTCTCCCACTGCCTCCCACCCCCAGGCCAACTCCAACATGGACACCATGCGCATCGGCACTCCCGAGTACATGGGCCCCGAGCTCATCAGCAGCAGGTGCGGGGCGGGAAACGCAGGGAGGACGAGGGGGTTCGAGGAGGAAGGAGGAGCGCGGCATGGGGAGGAGAGAGGAGGGGTGCGGCATAGGGTGGAGGGAGGTCAGCGGAGCGTGGATGCGCCAGGCTCAGGCAGCAGCAGGCGGGGAAACGGTTGGCCGGACCTTGCTGGTGGGCCCGGCCACAACCAAGACCAAAGCAGGGGCCTGCGGTGGCGGTGGTCGGTGGCCGAATCTCCCAGGCAGGAGGGGTGCGGCCTGCGGCAACACTGCCGAGGCATGCATTAGCACAACCGTGCACACTCCGCAGAGCGTGGGCCCACTCGGCGGGCACAGCATGACCGGACCGTATCGGGTGACCGGCCGCTCGCCTGCTTGGGTACCGCACCACCACCACCACCATTTGCACAGCCCGGGGTCGTGGTGTGGGGTTGGTGCGGTTCGCCACCATGCTCGCTGCCGGGTCACCCCAGCAAGGTGCCACTTGCGGCGCCCTGTCCAAGCTCCTTCACCTTGCCCAGCACCCTTCGCCACGCCCCTGCCCCTAGGACCGCCTATCCCGGTCTGGTGGTCTGGCGGACGTGCACGGCCTGCTGGCCGAGGGCCGGGCTGGCCTGTAACGGGACCCTCACGATGCCTCATCCTCCTCTTCCGTTGTCTCCTTTGGCTCTTCACCCGCCAGGACGGGCTACGACGGCAAGAAGGTGGACGTGTGGGCCGCGGGCGTGCTGCTGTACGTCATGCTGGTGGGCATGTTCCCCTTCGAGACGCAGGTGCGGGCGCAGCCGGCTGGGGAGGGGAGGGGGGACGTGTACCGTGGGCTGGCGAAGGCGAGCGGCATGGAAGAGCGGCGCCCGGCGGGCCAGGGCGTGCAAGGTGGTTGGGAGGCAGGGGTTATGGGGTGGATGCATACCAGGTGTGGCGGTGCGGGCTGGTGCCCATCAGGCAGCATAAGGGCACCCCTAGGGCGTGAGGCCTTCCAGACGAGAGGGCGACGCGGCAGGAGGACACAGATCAGGTCAAGCAGCCGAAGCCCCTTGCACTGCCTTGGGGCGATTGGGCAGTGCTGCTGGGGAAGGGAGGAGCTTGGTACGAGGGCGGTACGTACCGTCGTACTCGCAGTCCGGGGCCCTCGACCTCGCGCCCACCCGTCGCCTTGTGGCCTCGGCCTGACGCCCTGGCCTCCGCTGCTCCCCCTCCCTCGCTCCCTCCCCTGCTCCCCTGAACCCTGCAGGACGACAACTTCAACAACACCGCCGGCCTGTACGACATCTGGCTACAGCAGATCAAGACCAGCTGGCGCGAGGTGCCCAACAACACCTCGGCCGCCTCGCGCCTCACCCCGGAGCTCAAGGACCTGCTGGACAAGATGTTTGACGTCAAGCAGGTGCGAGCGAGGGAGCGGCAGAGGGGACAGGGTTTTGACACAGCGGTGGCCGGGGGTCAGGGGAGCGCAAGGGACCCGGGGGGGGGAAAGAAGCACGCAGGGTCTTCGGACAGGGCTGTGATGGGTGCGAGAGCGGGTGCGGGGCCGACCTCTGGCCTCCGGCTGTTGTTGACGCCCGTGGTGCTCTTCCTCCCGCGCCTTCACCCCGCAGGAGAGCCGCGCCAGCATTGAAACCATCAAGGCGCACCCTTGGTTCAACAGGCCCATGCTGGAGAAGTACACGGAGTCGCTCAGGGTGAGCGGGGTAACAGGGCCACGCCGGCAGACGGGAAGCGATGGCGGCAGCAGCGGAGGTGCCGCGTGTGCTTGCGGCCATGCTGGCCGGTGCAGGGGGCTGACGAGAGGATGCCTCGCTCCTGACCGGCGCCTGCGCTGCGTTGTTGTCTGAGTTGGCGCCCGCGCCTGCTGCCGCTCTGCCCGCAGGAGCTCAAGGAGGAGCAGTGCGCCATTGACGAGCAGGTGTCCAAGGGCGCCTTCCAGAGCGCCGAGCGCGACAAGGCGCTCGAGGTGAGCCGCGGCTGCTGCCACGCCACACGCATCGGCCGGAGGGGCGCCGAGAGCCAGGTCAAACAAGGGCCGTAGGCAGGGTCTGGCAGGGCTGCAGGCCGAACGTGTCCGGCTCGCGCAACCGGGACCCCTGGGGTGCGGTACCTGAAAGGCGATGCTCGTCGGGTGGGGTCCCCGTTCCTTCGTGTCTTTCCACTCCTCACGCATTGGTGTCCTTCCACTCCTCACGCCTGATGGCGTTCTTCCACTCATCACGCCTGTTGGCGTCCTTCCACTCCTCACGCCTGTTGGCGTCCTTCCACTCCTCACGCCTGATCGTGTCCTTCCACTCCTCACGCCTGATTGCATCCTTCCATTCGTCACGCCTGATGGCGTCCTTCCACTCACGTCTGATGGCGTCCTTCCATTCCTCACGCCTGATGGCGTCCGTCCCCTCCGAATGCCTGCTTGTGTCCGTCCCCTCCGCTGCCAGGCGCTGCTGGACCGCGCGGTGACGCCCCCGCTGCCCACCGAGGAGCCGGTGACGCGGTTGAGCCTGTCCAAGATCAAGCGCGCCTACAGCATCCTCAAAACCAAGGGAGGGGCGGGCATGGGCACGCTGGCGGAGGAGGAGTAAGCGGCCCGGCCCGCCGGGGGGGAGCAGCAGGCGGCGGCACTGGCAAGAAGACGGCAGCCGGGGGGAGCGGCGGCGGCAGCAGCAGCGGCGCTGGATATGGCGGCGCCTGGGCGGTGGCGGAGGCTGGCGCTGACGTGCCTGGCCGCTCGGCGGGCCTCTGGCAGCACCGCCGGGACGTGAACCGGTGCACTAGGAGCCACGGGGCAGTGCGGCAGGCGGCTGCAGCAGGGGCCCTGCCTTGGTCGCCGCCCAGGGGACGCTGCGGCCGCGGCCGCTGATGTACACAAGCGGACACCTGCCGGGAGGACCCTATGACGGACCGATGGACTCGTGGGCGCCGTGGCGCGATGGCTGTGTGCGGCGAGGCAGCTGCAGTGCATGGAAGCACGGAGGGGACGGCGGCCGAGGCGCGCAGGGAGCACGCGCTACTTGGCCCATGGTTGGGTAGAGGCTGCGTACGCGGCTGTGGCCTATGCCAGGCTGGCGCCCTGGCGTTGCAAGAGTCGGCGCCTGTGCTGGCCCGCGCCTCCTGGCGGGGCTCGGGAGCTGCAGGGCCCCGGGTCCTTGCCAGGTGGCGTTGGCGGCGCGGCGGGCTGGCGTGTGTTGATTGCGGCTGTGAGAGGGCGCCGCTGACTTGAGGGAGGCACACAGCACTGCACTGCAAGGGGTGCTCGCCGACTGGTCTAGGCACTGCATTGCGAGAGATAAGCGACCGAAGTGCGCAGGCACGAGGGGAAGCCGGTGGAGGCTGCCCGCTTGCCGGCAATGTGGGTGCACAGGTTCAGGTTGTTGCGTTCCCGCTGGCACCTTCCCATGATGTGATGTGGGCCCTGCCTAGCGTATGATGTACTGTAAGCCCCGATGAACTCGACGTGTGCACAGCAAACAAGGGATTCACAGCAGACAACACGCAACTGAGAGGCGGCGCGCCAATAGGGTGATCGTCGTCTGGTACGTGCCAGCGTGACAAGACGACGCACCGTGATGTAACAGATACACTTAAAATAGACCTCTACGTGATGGCTGTCGCGCCTCGCATTGATTGTTGTCGCAGCCCTAGCCCTAGACCCATCACAATTTTAGACAACCGCAAGCCCACAGTTTTCGCGTAGAGCTTCTGCTTGCTGATGCCACATGGGCGATTATTACCGCACGCTCGGCATTGCGCCTGGTGCAAGTCAAGATGAGGTTAAGAAGGCATTTCGCAAGTTGGCGCTGCAATTTCACCCGGATAGACATGTGGGGTCACATCAAGCCCAGCAGGAGGCGTCAGTGCGCTTCAAGGTGGGAGGGAGCGCCCGTAGGACTCCGTGGCCGCGTTGTCCCAGCTCTGCGCCACGTCGCCCTCGCCCCACGCAACAAGCCGCCGTGCCCCTCACAAGCAGAACCCCTCGGTCCCCAACTCCCAACCCCCAAGCTCACGCTTTACCCTTCCAACTCTTCTGCAACACCTACCACCAGGCCATCACGGAAGCATACGATGTTTTGACCGACGGTGAGTTAGCACGCCGCTGAGCCCTCATGTCACGGCAGCTGCCAACAGCCTGCCCCCTTTGCCGCCTCTCACTGCAGACCGCAAGCGCGCGCAGTACGAGGCCTCTGTACGGTCAGGCGGTTACGGCAGTGGAGGAGGAGGCTCTTCGTCGTACAGCCGGGGCGCGTACGGCGCGTCCCAAAACGTCAACACGGACTGGGCGCGCACCAGCTACAGCCACACCCACAACTACGGCAAGGCCCGCATATGTGAGGCGGTCGGCGGTGTCAGCAGGGCGGGCTCACACACGGGCGGGGGCCAGAAGGGCGGGGTCCCATGCGTAAGGACGTACATCGCTGCTGCTCAAGAAGCCCAACGCTCGAGTCGGGCTGGGAGCACCGGCATCAGGGACCCACCCGCAGTCGAGCAGTGTGGGCACCCACCACAGCCCGTCCGCCGCCTTACGCGTTGCGCGTCTACTGCGCTGCTACGCCGTACTCGCGCTCCTCCATAGACGCGCCTCTCCTCCACTTCCTAGCTATTCCCAACCCGCCCCGCCGCCAGCCCGCCACCCTCACATGCACTCGCCCTTCCGTCCCTCGGCCCTGCTGCTCCCCGCCCCTTCCCAGCCTGGTTCCAGGAGCTGCAGCGGGCCGTGGGCTCCCGGCGGCTGGAGGCGGGGTTCGGGCTGGCGGCGGTGGGGCTGTTGCTGTTCGGGGGCAGTCTGGTGGACAGCGCTTGGAGGGCAAGGAACGCGGGGGTGAGTCGGAGAGGAGGGACGGGGGTTGGGGAGCGTTGCTGTGGGAGGGGGCGAAGTCGGCGGGGGCGGGGCTAGGGGGCAGGCGTGAGGCGTGGCAAGGGAGCAGGAACGTCGTGTGACCGACCGCCGACGCCAAGCAGCGAAGCCATGCATCTTGGCCCAGGCCCCCGCCCCCTGCCCCGCCCTGGCGTGTCCCCGCAGAAGAGCTTTGGCGAGTACCAGGCCGCGCGGCAGCTGGCAACGCAGGCGGCAGCTGCGAGGGCCGAGGCAGCAGCGGGGGAAGGAGGCGAGGACGGAGCAGGGGGGGCCGGGGCGGGCGGTGCCGGGGCCGCGGGCAGCGGCGGCAGCCAGCGGCCAAAGCCCTACAGTCCCGCGGTGGGTTGCGGCTCCAGGTGGGCTGTCACGAGGGCAGGGCAGGGCGGGGCGGGGGGGGGCGGGGCAGGGCAGGGCAGGGCAGCAGCGGGGAATGGGGATGTGCCCTGGGAACGGATTGGCAGACAAGCGGGGGAGGCCGGGCTGCAGCCGCCAACTGCGGTAACGCTGCGGGTCGCCCCACCACGCCTGCCTCTCCCTGCCGCATGCTCGCCTCCCCTCGCCCCTGGCCCTTCGTCCCTCGCCAGGCATAGCGCCTCCTCGCTGCTGCACCAGCGCATGTCGGGTGCGGGCGCCGGCTTCCCCTCGCCTGACGAGCGGCGCCTGGCGGAGCTGCCGCTGGCGGAGCTGGTGGCGGCAGAGGAGGCGGCGTGCGAGGCCGCCGCGGCGGCGCCGGGGCCGGGGAAGGCGGCGGAGGAAGGAGGCGGCTCGGCGTCGGGCGGGGGCGGGGGCGGAGGGGCGCAGCCCGCCGGCAGCCGGCGCGGTGGCAGGAGCGGGGCGGGGGCCGGGGGTTACGTGGACAAGGCGGTGATACTGCCGCCGCCCAGCCCGCCGGGGCAGATGGCGGGCCATAGGTAAGGATGCTGGGCGGTGGCGGTGCAGGAGAGTTCAGTAGGGGAGGGGCGGCGAGAGGTGGTGGTCTAAGCGAAGCACGTTAGACGCATGGGCGGCTTGGGTATGAGTCATGTCAGCGCATGGAGAGCGTAGAGGTGAGAGGAGCAGGATGGCGAACTGATGTGCTAGCAGACTGAGACGGGGTGGGGCTGGGAATGCCATGGCCTGCGCGGGGTGCGCCGTACTTGCAGGCGTCGTATCTGTCGATACACACGCTTTGTAACGCACCACCTGACGCTCCGTGCCGTCCTGACACAAGCGCTCGCCGCCATGCAAAGCAGCCGACTTTAGACGTGTATCTTTGAGCTAAGCGCCGATGGCCTTCGCTGTGTAGGCAGTGCCTTTGCCATGGGCGGGCTGCGCAAGGAGGACGATGAGGGGATTGCAAGCAGCCACGAGGAGGCTGCTTCATTATTGCGGTCCGCGCCTTCACATGTCGCGGCGTGCGAGGTCGAGCCCGGAACAGACGTCGCTAGTCGAGCAGGCGCACATCGCAGCGCAGCTGGCACGGCAGCTCGCCACCTGTGGAAGACGTTGTCCGCACATTACGACCAGCCTCTGTGTCAGGGCAGGTTGCCATACATCGTGCTGGGCCTGCTGACCGGGGCCGTCGGCATCTACCTCATCATCGCCAGCAACAGCTCCGGAGGCGTTGCAGGCCGTGACCTGCAAGTAGCGCTGCTGGTAGGCGTAGCGGCGGATGCGGAGCCTCCGGCATCGAAGTCAGGGGGCGGAGGAGGTGGAGTAGCAGGGGCCCCAGCGGCCAGCTGGCAACCTTCAACCCCGCCAACCCCAACCTTCGCAGGCAGACGCGCACCTCGTCGGCCCGCAGTACGTGTGCTGCAGCGAGAGCAATGACGTGGACAACGACTCCATCATGCGCACGCAGCAGCGGCTGCTGGAGGCGCAGCGGCAGGCGCGCGGGGAGGACTGGGCAGGAGGGGGCGTGTGAGGGCCGAAAGGGGCGGCAGCGGCCTTCACTGGCGGGGCAGGGGAGGGGCCCGTGGCAGTAGGCGCTGCCCGAGGCAACCCGAGCACAACAATCGGGGCCTCCCCTACTCTCCAGCGGACTGCTGGGCCAGCTGCTCCCTCGGCCGCATCCTTTCCCTTTTGGCGCGCCCCTCAATGCCCTACCCCCTCGCCCCTCCTGCCCCCTCCTCCTGCCCCTCTGCAGATCGAGGCGCTGTCGCCCCCGCCCGCCGCGGTGGTGTTTCTGGGCGACGTCATCCACAACGGGTGGGGGCCGGGTGGGGAGGGAAGGGCGGAGAGGGGGAGGGTCCCAGGCCAGGCACATGGCCCCCGCAGCAGCTGATTGCCCCCGCTTGCCCTTCCCCCATCCAACCCCTTACCCCCTTTCCCCTCCTGTCCCAACTCCCTGATGCCCGCAGCTATGACAGCCACGATTATGACTGGTGCGACCCCTCGTGTGGGAGGGGGGTATGGGGGCGGGTGGCGGGGGGAGCGAGGGGAGGGGTCGGGTGCGACTGCACCGCCCCCGCAAGGAGCGCCTCGCGCGCCACCCGCCGCCGCGGGGGCGACGCGCCCACCCCCTCTCGATCCCTCTCCCCGCGGGCAAGGTACCTGGCCAACCGCAATGCCTACACGGTGGGGGGCGAGGTGTTTGGCAACTTCAGCCGCCCGCTGCACTTCCTATGGGGCAACCACGACTACAAGGTGGGGCTGGGGGGTAAGGGGGCAAGGGGAGTGACGAGGGCTGGAGGGGAAGGGTGCGGACGGGGAACAGAGCCTGGCTCTGGTCCCGCCGGGGAGGGGAGAGGACTAACTTCGGCGACCGCCCCCACGCCCCCGTGGACCGCCCCTGTCACCCTTGCCCCGGCCCCTGCCGGGCCCCTTCCTAACATCCCCTCCCTTCCTCCCTCCCATCCCCCACCGCCGCCCTTGCCCCCCCGTGCCAGACCACGTGCGGCAGTGCGGCCGACTCGTACGATAGGACCAGCCTCAGCCACCGCCTATTTAGGCGCTTCCTGGGCCCATCCGCGCTGCCGTACAGCTCCGTTGACATGGGCCGCTACACGCTGCTCTTCCTCAACGGTACGGCAGCCCCCGCCCGTGGGCCCTAGCTGCCCGGCCCCTGCTCCCCGCCGGCCTTGAGCACGCCCTGCTGCCCTGCTGCCCCTGCGGCCCTGCTGCCCCTGCTGCCCCTGCTGCCCCTGCTGCCGCTTACCGGTGCGCCTGCCGGCCCCTGCTTCCTGCGTGCCCCTGCCCTTGTCCCTCCCTGCCCCAACCCCCTGGGCGCCGCCAGCGCTGCTGGGCCCCTCCTGGGACCCCGCCCACCCGCGCTGCGACACGCGCTTCGGCTCGCTGGGCGCTGCGCAGCTGGCGTGGGCGGCCGAGGTGCTGCGGCAGGGGCGGCCCACCTTTGTGTTCGTGCACCACCCCATCCCGGGTACGAGGGTCGTGGAGGGGTCGTGGAGAGGGGAAGGAGCAAAGGGGCAATGAGGAAGGGGGGCTGCAGCCCCAGCCAGGGGCTAGTGCAAGGGGCAGGCGAGGCTGGGGCCAAACGAGGCTGGGGTGACGCCCCGCTTGCTCCTGCGCCTCCTGCCCACCCACCCTCACCCTGCCCACCCACCCTCCCTCACCCTGCTCCCCACCCTTCCCACCCTCCCTCCCCCCTGCCCAGCTCTGCTGCGGGCCGAGGCGCCCGAGCTGCGCCACCCCGACCTGCTAAGCCTGCTGCTGGCGCACCGGTGGGGGCGGGAGGGGAGGGCAGGGGCTGGGAGGGGGAGGGAGGGAGGGAGGCCAGGGGCTGGGAGCGGCCCAGGGAGGCGCCCTCGGTGAACGGGGCGCAGCGGCGCAGCTGGGCTCGCCTCCCACCCGCCCCACCCAACCCGCTCCCCCCGCCCGCCCTGCGCCCCTCCTGTGCTGTGCAGCGACACCATCATGGCGGTCATGACCGGGCACTACCACCGGTGGGGAGGCTGGAGGATAGGGCAGAAGTAAAAGGAAAAGAGAGCACGAAAAGGCGTG
Source organism: Chlamydomonas sphaeroides (assembly GCA_001662425.1). NCBI lineage: Eukaryota > Viridiplantae > Chlorophyta > Chlorophyceae > Chlamydomonadales > Chlamydomonadaceae > Chlamydomonas > Chlamydomonas sphaeroides. The sequence continues at coordinate 45,860 of BDDC01000459.1, forward strand.
TTCGGTGCGGTGGTGCGGCCCCTGCGGGGCCGCTCATCTCTCTGCCGCCACCTCCCCTGCCTCCCTCCTCACCGCCACCCGTGCAGGGGCCTGAACTGGGGCGCCGCCTTCCCCTTCCCCGCGCTCACGCTGCCGGCGGTGCGCTACGACGGCGACAACTGGTTCCTGCTCAGCCTGCCGCAGGCGGGGCCCGTTCGGTGCGGCAGGGCCCGGCGGGGGGCGAGGGGCCGTCCGGGGGATGGGGGCGGAGGCGGGAAGTGGTTCGCTCCGGTGGGATCCACAAGTTGCCTCAGGTGGCCCCCCCCCTGCACGCAGGGCTCTAGGCCACCCCACACAACTCCGTACCTCCCGAAACTCGCCCCGGCCCCAGGTCCTGGCGCCTGCTGGACTGGGCCAAGAACCGGGGTGGCGCCCGCTGCAGCCAGACGTGGGAGTACCCGGCCCACGGCGAGGAGCCGCGGCCCGCGCAGCCGCAGCCGGCAGAGACGGGTGCGGCGCTCTGGGGCCCAGGGGCGCGAAGGGGGAGAGGTGCAGCTGGGGTTGCTGAACCACGGGACCGCCACGTTGCTGCAGGCAGGGGATGGGCCCCCGGGGCCCGGGGAGGTGCCGCTCGTGGCGCTAAAGCACGGTGTATGCTGTGGCTGTCGTGATGCCCTTTCTTCCATCTTCCAGGCAGCTGCGGGCGGCCCACGCTGGAGCAGGTGGCGGCGGGCGAGGTGCAGCTGCCGCCGCTGCAGGTGCTCGGGTCGGAGGGAGGCCGGGTTGGCGGGGATTGGCGCTGGGGCAGACCGCGCCTACGCAACAGCGCTCAGGCCAGCCGCCGCAACCACAGGCCCGCCCTCGTGCCGCCCCTCCGCTCCTGCCCACCGCCCCTCGCGCCTCCCTCTGCCTCCCGCCGCCCTCCACGCCGCCTTCCTCCACGCCACCTCCCGCCCCCCCCGCCTTCACGCCGCCTGCCCTCGCCGCCACCTCCCTCGCCGCCAGGACGTGGCCGAGGTGCCCGGCCCCAGCGGGCAGCAGTTCAACCCCGAGCCGCCCTGCTGCATCACCTACCTGCCCTCCTTCCTGGATAAATGCGCCAGGGTGAGCCAGCAGCCGCGGGGGGCGGGGAACAGGGGCAGGGTCGGGGCCGGCAACAATCGCCCACAGGTGGTCACCACCCGGCCCCAGCCCCGGCCTAGTTGCCTCGGGACCTGCCTTCCGTCCGCCTACCAGTCCTGGTCCATACATGGCGCGGCCCTCTGGCCGGCGCGCCAGCACACACACGGTTCTGTTCTACCTAACACTTGAACACACACACACCGCCCCCCACACACCCTGTGGAGCGTGTTACTTGAAGTTACCAACGAACGCCCTCTCCGCCTCCCCCGGGGTTGCAGGAGGGCCCCACCGCCGGCTGCTGCGCCATCCTGGGCGAGCACCTGCGGCCCTCCTCCGCCGCCTACGCCGCTTCCTGCATGTGCTACCCGCCCTTCTGGCAGCAGGCGAGGGGCCGTGGGATGGGCCGGCGTGCCGCGCCGCGGGCGGGGGCCACTGGTCGCCGGGCGCAGCGGGGTGGAAAGGCGGCGCCTCGTGCTGCTGGAGGTAGCCTTGCTGGCGGCTCTAGCGGCTGACGGCGCTGGCCCCGGCGCCTGCCCGCCCACAGCCGCTCCTGCCCGGCCACCACTCACCCACCGCCCTCTGCAGGCGCAGTCGCTGCTGGCCGCTGCGGGCCGCAACGCCAGCGCGCTGCTGGCAGCATGCGTGGCCGACCACGGCAAGGCGCTGCAGGTGCGGGCCGGGGTAGGGAGGCAACTTCGGCAAGAGGGTGTGTTTTCGTCGCGGTGGAATGCGGGCTGTGGAGGGAGGAGGCGAGAGCCCGTTCCCGGGTGTGGGGAGACGGGGACGTGTGGGAGGTTGGCGGCGGGTGATGTTGCCTGTGCGTGGCCCTTGCCGCCACGCGCTGCCCGCCCCCTGCCCAACCGCGCGCTCTGCCACCCGACCTTCCCTGCCCCTCCCGCCCTTCATTCCCCGCAGTGGCCCGGTCAGGTCGGCGGCTCGTGTCTGGAGCCCGCCAGCGCCACCGCCCCGCCGGCAGCCTGAGTGCCGTGGGGAGGAGGGGGCGGCCGGGAAGGGCCGAGGCGCCGAGCAGAGATAGAGCGACGGAGCTTGGGGCCCCAGATGCGGGCGTGTAGGTTATGCTGGCTGAGGTTGGAAGGCGGCGGCAAGGCAGCGGCCGCATGCAACGAACGAGCGAGGGCAACGGACGAACGAGGGCCGAGGTCCGTCGTAACGCCGGCAGGGGAGGCCAAACGCCGGTTGGCAGAGTTGGCGGGGGACCGAGGGCCTGGTGAATGGAGGTCCATCGTTAACGCCCGCCGGCAGTATCCGCAGGCAGTATCCGCCGCTGGCTTAATTATAACATAGACATTCCTTGGCACGACGGCCCACACGACCCCCATCCACACAAGGCAACATTAGCACGGGCATGCTGCAAGCGGCCTGCGGCCGGCAGCCTACGCGCTGGCCCGGCAGCAGCGCAACAACAGCAACGACAGCAGCGCGAGCGCCGGCAGTCAGTGTCGCCCGCAGCGCCTCGTCGCGACCCGCGGGTCGGCGGGTCCTATGCGCGAGGCCGCCCTCGCTGCCTCGGCCTGCCTCGTTCGTCGCCCGCAGCGCAACCGGTGACCGCAACGACAGCGGCAGCGCGGCTGCCACAGCCGGTGGCGGCAGCAGCGACGGCAGCAGCAGCGGTGCTGCAGCAGCTGACTCGGGCTGCTCCGACTCCAGGGCCGGCCTGGGGCAGCACGTGGCTGGCACTGCGCTGGGCGCTGCGGCGGGCGGCGCGGTGGCGCTGGCGGCGGTGGGCCGCAGCGCCGCCAGCTCCACGCCCGGCGGGGCGGCGGTGGTGGCCGCGGGTGAGCGTTGGGCGGCACGGGGGCACGCACGGTGCCCTCCTAAGGGGGGGGGCCAGGGCCGCACTTGGCTAGCGAGGGCAGCATGCGGCGTGCCGCGTGCGGTGCGGCGGTAGTAATCTGCACTTGGCAAGTCCCGGTTCCCGCCCTCATCTGGCGCGGCGTCTCCGGCCCATTGTAGGCGCGCTAGGTGGCGCGGCGGTGGGCGAGGCGCTCCTGGGCAGCGCCCGCGAGGAGGACGTTGAGACGGACAAGGACGTGGAGCAGGGCATGCTGGAGGCGGCAGACAGGGTGCGAGGACGCGGGGTCTGGCTGGGTGCGCGTTGATGGGAGGGAAATGTCAGTTCGCCGCTAGGGCTGGGCCCTCGGCTTCTGGCATGCTCGCAAGCGGTGGCGACCGGCGGGCGGATCCAGGCCAAGGTTACCAGAGCGGGAGGGGCGTGGCATAGGTCATCGCATCGCATATCTGATGGGGAACTCGGTGGATGCCGCGTGGCTGCAGGCTTCACAACCTGCATGATCGAAGTCGTTGTTGCCCGGCCTCACCCTCGTGGCGTCCGTGCGGCGGCAGGTGGCGGCCAAGATCCGGCAGGCCAAGGCCAACGGGACGCTGTTCCACCCACCCCACGCGCAACCACTCGACAAAGCGATCGGTGCCGGCGGCCAGGCGGCCGACGGCAGCCGGGGCCCAGCCGGCGGCGCCCAGCACGAGGCGCACGGGGCTAGCGGGCTGGCGGCGCACCTGACCGGCTCGGCGCTAGGCGCCGCGGTGGGCACCGCCGCAGCGGCCGCGGCGCTGGCGAGGACTGTGGTGGCGGTCAGCGGCGCCACGGGCGCGGCCGCGGTGGCTGCAGGTGAGCCTGCCCTGGGTTGGGGCCCCTCACGGAAGCCAGCATGACGGCGCGCCGACTGTCGTACATAGCGTCGTGCTCCCCAGGGTAGCCGTGGCCTGGGCTGGTGGACATCGCCGATGCCCGCTGTGCCAGGGGTGGTGCACCTAGCACGTATGGCCCTGCGGCGCCGGGTGTCCATGCACATTGCAGGCGTGCTCGGCGGCGCGGCGGTGGGCGAGGCGCTCCTGGGCAGCGCCCGCGAGGAGGACGTTGAGACGGACAAGGACGTGGAGCAGGGCATGCTGGAGGCGGCAGACAGGGTGCGAGGACGTACAGGGGGCTGGCTGGGAGGGTGGGTGGCAGCTGCCGACCCGAACGCAAGATTTGTGGCATCCTGGGCCACAGCAGGACGGGACAGACACACCCGGCTGTCGCGCAAAAGGGCTAGGCCGCGGCGAGTGCTGGGGCAGGGCCTGGCCCCCAGGGCTCACTCCACTGCGCCCCGGAGCCCGGACGCCACGGTGGTGGCACCCCCCACCCTGTTGGCCGCAGGTGGTGGCTCACCTGCGTGCGGCCAAGGCGGAGGGCGGGCTGCACCACAGGGCCCGGGGCAAGGCGGCACAGCAGGGCGAGGAGGGGGCCGGGCAGGGCGCGGATGGGCACGGGGAGGGCGCGTGAACGAGGCGGCGAGGGCTGCAGGCGGGCAGGAGGTGCCGTCTGGCAACGGTCCATCTGACGTTTGCCGAGCTCGGACTTGCGTGTGGTGTGCTGGGCCAGGGCAGATATGACTTGTGCGTTGGGCTGAGATCCACTGGCAATATCGAGGGAGGATATGCGACATTCATGCCAATCGTGTAAGGCGTTACATGCCCGGAAAGGTGATCCGGTGGACCCTGTCCTCCAGCGCCCGTGGGTGGGACCCGCGGCCGACATCCCCAAACAAGAGCCTGCCGCCGTCATGCCTGCCGCATGCGCACTGGCCCCGCCACCTCGCCCCACCCCCTCCTCCTGCGCCCAGCAGCCTGCTGCACACAGCCCAACCCCCGGGGCCCCGCCACCGTCGCCAAGCCCCTAGCCCCCACCGCTCCTCACTACTGGGGCGCTACATGCTGCGCCCCCCCCCCCACACACACGCATGCCACCAAGACCTGCCGGAAGCCCTGACAGAACGCCGCCTGCTGGCAACACACGCAACACGGCCCGGGCAGTCCTGGCCCATGGGGCATTCATAGCTACTGCTCACTAAACACGCGCGGCACCGTCTTGGCGGTGACCTCAACGCATCATACGCCCCGTCTTGTACCCATCGAGTCAGCTGTCCCCCATCCCCGCCCACCACCGCCTCGCTCCTCCTCGCTCCACCGTGCGCGCGGCCCGGCCTGGCTGCGCCCGCCGGCCCGCCATCTATGCGAACTCGAACAGGCTGTGGGGCGTGGCCACCACCATGCCCGCGTTGTCCACGTCCTTCATGTAGCGCTGGTGCAGGAACTGCGCGTCCACCAGGTCCTCGTCCTTGGACTTGAGCACGTAGTCAAAGGAGGTGGGCAGGCCGCCGTAGCCAATGGCCTCGGTGGCGCTGGTGCGGATCTTGGCGAAGTTCCAGATCACGGTGAAGCGGCCACACGTGGCCGCGATCCAGCGCTCGCTGTGGCCGGCCTCCGTGATCCACGTGAACTTGCCCTTGGAGAAGCGGCCGCCCTGCGGGACGGGGCGCGTGGGGGGGAGGTCAGCATGGCGTGGGGATATGAGTTGGATAGCAATGCGTGGGGAGGATGGCATGGGCTGTGTGACGATGGGGCGCGTGGGGAGGGAGAGGGCGTGCTGGTGAGCGCTCTTGCGCCGCGCATGGGCCAGCAACGCCAGACGCGGGAAGGGACATCCCAGGTCCACCGGCCGCCCATCATTTGCGTGCGCAATGCCCACAGGACCAACACACCGCCACCTGCACCCACCTGCGTCCTGGCAGAGTCCTCGGGCTTGAGCCGCAGCAGGCGCGGCAGCGAGCCGCGGCCGCCCATGCGGCTCTCGAAGCCGTTGGAGGCGCGGCCCTTGTCGTCCGTGTAGGTGGTCTTGACCAGCATAAGGTAGTGGTCCGTGGTGGCCAGCACCCACTTGCCGTCAAAGGTGACGTCGATGGCCGTGATGGGCGCGCCCAGGCCGGGGATGGACGTCTTGGCCTGCAACGCGCAAGCGGCGGGCGACGGCGTGGACATAATTAGCATGGGCGAGGCAGCAATCAATGACGCGGCAGCAGCGGCATAGGGTTGGGAAGGGCGGTGGCTGCGCCGGGGGTCCGCGCCCACGCCCACGAGCACCTGGCCCCGGCCTTTCCACGCCGCAGCCGCCAGGCCCCCGGACCGTCACGCACCTGCGTCAGCGTCTTGCTGTTATAGAGGCGGATGCGGCCGTCCTTGGAGCCCAGCGCCACGAAGCCGTCGCCGCTGGTGGCCATGCAGGTGAAGTTGGTGCCCTTGGAGTAGTCCTTGCCGGCGGCCCAGCCCAGCATCGAGGGCGACTGCTGCACCACGCCGCGGGGGTCGCGCATGTCCCACCTGGCCGGACACGAGGGGAAAAACAGCGAGGAGGAGCGGGACAACGTCAGGACGTGGGGGCTGTGACGGCGTGATCCTGCCCCTGCCCCCGGCGCAGCCCCGCGCAAGGGCCTCATTTAACTGTTGTGTTCTGCGCGCACCTGCAGATGCGGTTGGAATCGAGGCCCAGGAACTGCGAGTGCTCCTCCATCTGGGCGGCCTTGTAATCGCTGACAATATCCATGATGGGCACGTCCACCTGCGCAGGGACAAGGGGAAACAGGGAATGCGCGAGTTCGAGCGCAACATATGTGCGGACCAAGCTGAGCAGGTGGGTAGCCAAGGCCCCTGGGCGGCCCCGCCCCACCGCTGGTGCCACTGTCCTGAGGGGTCGCGCCACCGCAGCCCCACCTGGTCTTTGTTGAAGGTGAAGGTGCTGACGATCTTGCCGGCCTCAATGTCGGCGTGGTGCATGATGCTCTTGTTGTCGGGCGTCAGCAGGTTCATGCGCCGCTCGCCGTGCGTCAGCAGCACCTGCGGCAGGAGGGCGAGGCACACACGTCGGTAGCTATACAGAAGAGACAGGGAGACCCCGAGCCTGCACTGCGTCAACAGTAGACGCGCGGCCCGAGGGAGGACGCAGCTGCGGGGCAGCACCGTTGCTGGAGCCAGCTTGACCAATGTCTGCCAGCCCGCCGGCGCACCTTGGAGGGCGTAAAGCCCGCGCCGATGGACTCGGCCTCGGCGACTGCAGCCGTGCCGCGCGTCCTGCGCGTGCCGAGGGTGGGCGTTGAGGCCGTCACGCCGGCAATCGGGGTCAGCGTGAAGCTAATCTCCTTGTCCTCCAGGCCAACGCCGTCGATGTTCCGCAGCACATCGAACTTGCGGCCGCGCATGAGGAAGGTATTCTGGCCTGTGGGATGGCAGCGGCGACGGGAGGGTAGGGTCGTCAGGGGGTCGGGGAACGCGCCGGCCGGCACGGCGGGAGTCAGGGTTGGCAATGTGGGTCTGAGTAATGGTGCGGCAGGAAAAGGGGCCCGGCGGGTGCGGGGCGAAGGGCGTCCCTGTAGCCCTTGTCCCCACCTGCTCCCATGACGATGCCATTGATGGCCTCCTCGTCCGACTCGTGATGCATAGCCTGCCGCTCGCGCAGCCTGTCGGGCGTGTGCGAGTCCGAAGGGCCGGCCTGGTCCTCGACCTCATCCACCTCCATCGGCTCAAACATGCGCTGCGTGTCTTTGGAGAACAGCGCATAGTCCTCCAAGACCTTGGCGCGGCTCTCATCGTCGTTGTCCACGCCGTACTGGTTGCAGAAGATGGCGTCGTTGAGCTGCTCGCCGAAGGCCCGGCACGTGGCGTCGGTTGGGAACTTGAGCGCATAGATTGTGCCGTTTGCGTTAAACGTGACGCGGCGCTGCTTGACGTCCAGCACGTAGTTCATCTCGGCGTCCACGTGCACGTCGACGTCGCCCTGCTCGATCTCCATGAACCAATCCTTCTTGCTGCTGGTGGTGGAGTCCTCCTTGCTATCATAGAAGCGCGGCCGCGCGTTTGAGCTGGCCACCTCCCAGTTGCCATCGCCGGTGTCCGTCGTCACGTACTTGTAGAGCTTGGTCGTGCCTCCCTCCTGCCAGCGGCAAGGCGGCACAGGTCAGCGGTCCCTCACCAACGCCATCCCAGCGCCATCCTCAGCCCCTGACGGCAACGCACTATGCCGCTGTCTCCCGAGCCGCCGCCGCCAAGGAACTTACCTTCGCAGGCACCGCCTTCGCAGTGACATCGACCTCGTTCACGGCGTCCAGCACCTCGTCAGTAGACTGGTTCTGGCCCATGGTGCAAGTGCTTAAGGCCCGTCAACAGTCCGCTAGGGTGCTGTTATGGACAGGCAAGAAAAGTTCGGAACTGCACCGCGAGATTGCTCTTGACCTGGTCTCAAGTGCTTTGGACTTAAGCTTCTATTGGAATAAAGACGTCTTGACCTGGCCGTGGCGAGTAAAGAAGGCGCGAGCCAAGGACAGCTCAAAGCGTTTGAGCAAGCGAAGTGGGCCTGAGTGGGCCTTGCTGGGCCTGTGCTGCACGCTTCGGAGTATAGCTGGTCTATCGAATGCGGGTGGAGGTAGGCTGAAGGAAGCGAGGGTCATCCAGCGCAATGGCTACCTGCCTTCTGCATCAAATCTCTGCCCTCCTGCAACCCCCTGGTTTGCAAACAGAAAAGAACGGTATAACGAGGAGCTTATCACCTAGCGCAAAGCACCTGGGTCCCAAGGGTCGTTTCCCTTTCCTTTCCCAGCTCTTCACTGCCGCGCATGTTCGCCCGTGCTTGTACACCGCGCCCACCAATCCCTCTATTGTCTCGATAGCGTGCAGCGTCCAAGTTCACACGACGACGGCTCTGCATGTCTGGCATGCCGAACGCTCGGCCAAAACGCCTCCGTCCCAAGGGTCGCAACCCGTTGCCCTCAAGCGCGCCTTCGACGTCTTGACTTCCTGCACCAGCTTACAGCCACTCCACCAGCACGATCAGGGGCTGACGCATCCGCGCACCTTGACCGGCCCTATCAACCAGCTGCTTCGCGCCCCGACGGGGCTTCCTCGCGCCACGCCCACCGTTGCAAGCCGGACGGCATCCCTTCCCAAACACCGTCTTACAGCTGCCGAGCCGCGAGCGCGCGCGGAGGCCGGCCCCGCGCCCCGCGCCGCGGCCATGTCTGGCCCCGGCCCCGGCCCCGGCCCCGGCGGCCGCACGCCCCGCGCGCCGCTCGTGTGGCAGGCCGCCCTGCTCCTGGCGGCGGCGGCGCTGCTAGCGGTCGCGTACTGGGCCGGCCTCGACCCGCCCGGCGGCTCCGGCAGCGCCGGCGACCGCGCGCGGCGGCGGTGGACTCCCAGCGTCGTGGTGGCCATGCGGCCCGCTGGCCCCGGCGCCGCCGACCGCATCAGCATCAGCGGCGGCGGCGGCGACGTGCTGATACTGCACGGCGGCGCCGCTGGGTCGGAGGCGCCCGCTGCGGCGCCGGCGGCCCCAGCGACGCAGCAGGCGCCGGGCACGGGCACGGGCACGGGCATGGGCTGGTCGACCCGGTGGCTGGGCGGCCGGCCGCCGCTGCGACAGCAGCAGGCGGAGCAGCCCCAGCGGCGACTGCAGCCGGAGCCCAAGCTCCCAGGCGATGCCAGTCTGAGCGCGCGCTTCGTGGTGCCCTCCGCCCGCGCGGCGGCGGCCCAGCAGGGCCGATCCCCTGCGACCACACTGCTAGCGGCGACACCTCCAGCAGCACCGATGGCCCGCCCAGCCGCCGGTGCATCCGCACAGCCACGGCCGGCCAAGCCCCCGCAGCCGCCCGCCAAGCCCGCGCCGCCACCGGCCAAGCCCGCGCCGGCGGCCGCTGTGCCACCGGCCAAGCCCGCGCCGGCGGCCGTGTCCGCAGCGGGAGGAACGCAGGCGCCACGGCCCCCGGCAGCCCCCGCAGCGCAGCCGCCCCAGCCTCCACCGCAAGCTGCGTCAGCCCCTGCCCCTCCTGCCGGGCCCAGCCCACCACCGCCCGCGGCCCCGCCCGCGCAGCCGCCGCCAACCCCAGCGCCCCCGCCCCCGCCTCCGCCGGCCGTGCCCTCCTCCCAGCAAGCGGCCCTGGGTGCCGCGGCCGCCGTGGCGGCGGCCGCCAACGCGCCCCGGCTGCGGGCGGCCATCGCAGCGGCCGCAGGCCACAGCGCGAGGGCCGCCGCCAGCGGGCGCTTGGCCTCGGCGCAGGCTCCGGCCCCCGCCGCGCCCCAACCCAGCGCGCAGTGCGACCTGGCGGCGGACCCCGGCCCCGAGGCCGCCTACCACCTGGTGGTGCTGGCCTCGCCACGGGTGAGAGCAGCAGCGGGCGGGGAGCATGGTTGGGGGCGGAGGGTAGGGCGGCAAGCGGCGCACCTCACCGGGTCTTGCCTCGCCTGGGGTGGGTGGGGCCAGCTTGGCGGGGGCGGCACGGGGGTCAGCACGTGGGGCCCCCTGCCATGCGGCGGCCACCCGGGGGCCGGGGCGCGCAGGTGGGCGGCAGCCCCACCCACTCACCGCACGGCACGCACGCATGTGTCCTCGTGCCTTGGACCCCGCCCCCATCCCTCAGAAGCACCAGGGCCGCTACCTGGCCACAACGCTGGTGTCGCTGGCGGCGGCGGACGCGCGGCCCGCCTCGCTGACCGTGCTATGGGCTGACCGCAAGGGCGGCGCCAGGAGCGGCGGCAACGGCGCAGGCACCGGACCCAAGCCGCCGCCTGCGGCCTCGGTGCCCCCGCCAGCGGCCGCAGCGGCAGGGGGAGCGGTCCCCGCCGTGCCCGATGAAGCCGAGCTGGAGGCCGCGACTGCGGACTATGCGGCCGGGGCGGGGCTCGCGGGGCAGCTGGTGCAGGTGCTGGAGGCGGGGGCGGGGGCGGGGCCGGCCCTGCCGCCGCTGCCACCGCCGGGGGCCGGCACGGACGCCAAGCCGCCGGTCGGCGAGCCCAGCGGCGAGGAGGAGCCCGAGGACGAGCAGGAGCTGTTCAGCCTGCTGGCCAACCTGGCGCTGTACGACGACCACGGCCGGGGCGTGGGCTCCGCAGGCTCGCGCTCGTCTGCTGTGTGGCCGCGGCTGCGGGTGCGCTACCTGCCGCCCGAGGTGGCGGGCGGCGACATCCTGGGGTCCTACTACACGGCGCTCCGAGTGCCGGACATGGTGGGGGGCGGTAGGGAGGGAGACGTGGAGGGGAGGGGCGGGGCGGGGCGAGAGGCGTGGGCAGGGGTAGTGACACGGTATGGGGGGGAGGATGGCAGGGAAGAAGGGGAATGTGTGCAAAGGGGGTTTGCAGGGGCTGTGGCTTGGGGCGTGGGATGGGGCAGCGAGCGAGGAAGGCAGTTGGGGTCGGGGCAAGGGCCGGTGGCACCGAGCTGCCTCCCCCTCATGTGCAATGGCGGGACGGCGGGGCGGCGGGGTACCCCCTGCCCCGGGCTGGCAGCTCCTGACTGCCCCACCACGCACAGCCGCTATTCCCATGCCGCCAGGTGGCTGCCGAGGCGGGCGACCCCTCCCTGGAGCGCCTGCCGCTGCTGGTGCTGGAGGCGCGTGGGGGCGGACACCGGGGGCCTGAGGGGTACAGCGTTCTAGGCGGCGCAGGCATAGCAGGGCATGCGAGCGGGCAGCTGGCAGCGGGCGGGGAAGGCACGGCCGCCGTGACCTCGGCCGCCTTGCTCCCATGCCCCGGATGCTTGCCTCCCCTCGCCCCTGTCCCCTCGCCCCTGGCCCCTCGCCCCTCGCCCCTCGCCCCTCGCCCCTCGCCCCTCGCCCCTC
>BDDC01000460.1:16412-27195 GCA_001662425.1 Chlamydomonas sphaeroides
TCTGCCAGTGCCCCGCCGGTGAGGCGCCTCTCCACCGGCTGCCAGCCATCAAGGGGGCGGCGGACCCGCAACATAGCCGCCGAGGGCCGCGCGGCGACAGCCCTGCGCCTCCCGACGCACGCTGGCGGGTGTTCTGTCCCTCTGCCGTCCCTGCCTGCCCAGGCTGGAAGGGCGACGCCTGCCACCTGGCCGAGCTGCGGCCGTGCAACAACAGGAACCGCGAGCCCAACGAGCCGCTCAACGTCACCATGGTGCGCTGAGCGCCCTGCGCCGCCCTTGACCCACATGCAGCCCCACCGCACCCGGCGCCCGCCGCCCTGGCTCGTGCCGATCAATGCCCTTGGCTTGAGCACCAGGGCCTTTCGGTCGCACCCCGCGCCTGCCAGCGGACTCACGCTACGGAACATAGCTGTGTTGGCTGCTGGCACCGGCTGGCTGGAGCAACGTTTGTTTTGGAGGCTGGCGCGAGGGACGTGTGCCCGCCGCCGCATAGCTCTATCGCGGCCGGCCGGCCAGGGCGCCGCCGCATGGCTTTGCGCGGCTGCCCGCCTGGGCCCTGGCGCCCCAGCGCCGCCCGTCGCAGCTGGGCCGTGCGGCCGGTGGCGTAGGACAAGCTGGCTGACCCTCCCCCGCCGCCGCCAGAGCCACATCGGGCCGGACGGGATGGACCTGGACCTCACCGTGCCCGGCTGGACCGCGTCGCGGTGCTCGGGTACGTCGTTGCGGCACACGTGCGTACGGCAAGTGCGCCGGGCGGCTGCGAGCAGCAGCGATCTGACCCTTGACCGGCCTGGGCCCCGCCGCGCCCGCCCACATGCTCCGGCAGGCTTCTGCGACGCCGACCGCGCATCCTGCTGGTGTCCTCCCAACACCAAGTACGGCCGCAAGCCGCCGCCCCCCGGCTCACCACCGTGGGTGCGGTACTCGCAGCAGGGGCGGCCCATTGGCGAGGCGTGCAAGGCAGGCAAGGTGAGCACAGGGCCCGTGAAGGGTCGGGGCGGGGGTGTGCAGGATCGACAGCCACGCACCAGCCTTTGGCGCGCTGGCATGCGCAGACGCCTGCAACCGGTGCTCCGGCGGCCAGCTGAGGGCAGCATGGGCTGCGTTCCCCCGCTGTGTGCGCTAGCCGCGCCCCGTGCAGCACGCTGAGTGGACTTGTTCCGGGGTGTCGCGGCGCTTGCACAAGGCCCGCGGCATTTGGGTCGGCGCTGACGGCTGCCTGCGGCCGTGCCCAGGTGCGGAACAAGGAGGGCAAGGAGGCGGACGCTGAGTGGGGCAACAAGGGCATCCCCATCGACGACATTGTCGGGGAGAAGGTGCGGTGCGTCGCTTGCGGGGTGTCTGCAGGGTGCGGACAGCCGGCGCGCTTGTGAGGGTGCGCCTCTCCTGCCGGCCCGGCAGCGCGCAGTCCTGGGTAGGCGCGCCCGGCAGGCGCGGAGCTGGGGCAGGCCGCGGCGGAGTCGCTCCGTCGTTCCTGCATCCAACGGGGGTTGGCTTTGCTGCCCTGTGTCGTTTGTGGTCCGGCGGCGGTCCGCAGGGCTGGTGCAGCGCGGACAAGATAGGCCAGGTCCCCCACACGGTCATGTGAGGCCGGCTGGGGGCTGGGGGCTGGGGGCTGGGGCGCGCGGGGTCCGAGCGGCGTCGCAAGGGGGCGGCGCCAGAAATGAAGAGCGGTGCCTTGGTTGGCAGCCGCAGGCCCGGGCTGCGACCCCCATCCACCCGTCGTCGCGTGCGCCTCGTGTGCGCCTCGTGTGCCGCCTCGTGCTGCCTTGTGCTGCCAGGGACGCGTGCGGCGGCTGGCGCGGCTGCGGCCACGAGGGGCTGCACGGCGCGCTGTGCGACAACGTCAGCGAGGAGACGTGCCTTAACCAGTGCTCGGGGCACGGCGAGTGCGACGCCGGGTACTGCAGGTGTGTGTGGGGGGCGGGGGGCCAGGAGAGGGGCTGGGGGTGCGGGGAGGGAGAAGGCCCGGTGGTTGGGCGGGGCAAGGCACGGCAGGTGATCCGGTGGTGATCGCGTTGGCGAGACAAGGCCATGACGGTGCCATGATCTGCAGTCTACTCTCCCCTCCCGCGCCCCCGCCTGCCCCCAGGTGCCACGCGGGCTGGTACGGCCACGAGTGCGCGCGCAAGAAGGCGGGCGAGACGCTGGAGCCGGGTGAGCAGGGCGCGGCGCTCCCAAGTGCTGTAACGCATGATATGACGGTGCATCCCTCACGGCCATCCGGCGGGAGTGTAGGGGCCGCTGACGTGACACGTCGCCGGCTACATATGGTATCTTGGGCCGCCGCCCCTCCTCCCGCGGGCCCGCAGGCCTGGAGGAGGAGCGGCCCTGGCTGCACGATGTGGTGTCGCCCGTGCCCGCCGCCGCCACCGAGCCGCTGACCGCCGCGGCGGGCGGCTCCTCGGGTCCCTCCGGCCGTCTGCGCCCGCTCATCTACATCTACGACATGCCGCCCGAGTTCACCTCGCGCATGCACCAGTACAAGCTCACCAGGTGCGAACACACATAAGGGCCCCATCACGCGGCAAACGCGCTGGACTTCGCCGCAATCCTCCCCACAGCCCCTGACGCGCCATGCCGCCTTTCCAGCAGACGGCCCAAAGCGGCCTAGCGGCATGTGTCTCACACGCCGCCGCCGTCACGCCCTGCCCAGCCCCGACACCTGAGCTCTGGCTTCGAGGTGGCGGAAGACCTCAACCATTGCCCCCATTGCTCCCTCATACGGGGTGCGTCCCCTCATGCCACCATGCTCCCGCGCCGCCCGCAGCCCTTTTTGCGGCTACCGCGAGTGGCTGCCGAACAACGCCACCAAGATCTTCGAGGACTCCTACAGCGTCGAGGTGTACATGCACGAGACCCTCGCCACCAGCCCGCACAGGTGGGCGGCGCCGGGGTGGCGCCACAGGGGGGCCAGCGGGGCCCGGCAGCCGCTCTCAGCTGCAGCATGGGCGTGCAGAGGTCCACCTGCGAAATGCGCTGTCGGCCAGCGCCCACCGCTGCGCTGGCCAAGTGGCAGCCCTGCGGCCCGCGGCACGGGGCCCGGGGGGCACCGGGCCAGCCAGGGGCCAGTTCCCTGCCGCGGCTGGCGGCGCTCGTCGCCGCGGCTTGGCGCCTCAGTGCCAGCCCTCCACGGCGCTGCTCGGCCCCTAACGCCCACCCTGCGGGGCGCTGGCACCTGACCGCTGCTTCTATTGTGCCCCGCAGGACGTTTGACCCGGAGGAGGCGGACTTCTTCTACGTGCCCGTCTACTACACGTGCTGGATGTGGCCCATCAACGGATGGGCGGACATGCCCTTCTGGGGCGCGCCATCAAGTGAGGGCCGCCGGGCGCGGCAGATGGCCGCTAGGGTCCTTTCGGCAGCGGTATTCGCTATTCGGTGCCCCAGCATGTTCATGGACGCGTCGCGTCATACGGTAGACAGCCTAAGGATGGTAATGTTGTGCTGGGTAGGTCCCTGCCAAATTCTCTAGCTCCGCGGCCGTGCCACGTCTCCCTCCCCCAGTATGGCACCGCTTCAGCAACGCGGCGCACTTGTGGCTGGCGGCTAAGCGCTGGCTGCAGAGCAACTTCCCGTTCTGGGACCGCCGCGGGGGCCGGGACCACATATGGATGACCAACCACGACGAGGGCGCCTGCTACATGCCAACAGGTGCGGGGCCGCGACTACGAGGCGGTGTGCGAGCAGGACCCTGCCGCGCCGTGTGCCCTGCTCTCCGCACCCTGCCCATCGCTGCTGCCCTCACCTCCAGAGATCTACAACGTCTCTATCATGCTCACCCACTGGGGCCGCCTCGACCTCGACCACAAATCTAACACCGCCTACCAGGTGGGCCTTGGGCACACGCCGCGACGGCCCCCTCCCTCGCCTGCCTGCCGCCCGGCGGGGTCGTGGCACCGGCCGCCACGTGCTCCCACCGCCTGCCGCCCGCATGCACCTCCTCCTCCCATGCTCCTCCCCGCTCGCCCCAGCCTGACGACTACAACCAGCCGCTCACGTGGCCGGGCATCCTGGACGGCCAGGACGTGAGCACCCTGTTCAAGGGCCACCCCTGCTACGACCCCAAGAAGGTGCGGCCCGGGCGGGGGCTGCGCTGCGCTGCGGGGCTGGGCTGGTCGCATGGAGTCGCGGAGGGTGCGAGGCGCGGGCTGTGCCCGTTTCCGCAGCCGGCCCTCGGGGGGCGCACTGCACCCGCGCAGGCGGCCCCCGGCAGTGCCCAGCAACGGACCGTGTCCTAATCATTCAACACCTGGTCACGTCCGGCGTCAGGGGCCAACCCTCTGCGATGTTCGCACGTGCGCGCGCACACATTGCCGGCACATGCCAGGGCGTGCCGGCATGCCGACACGCAAGCTCGTGCTCTGCCCCGCCCCTAACCCCGCCTCACCATCCTTGCTGCCCCGCCTGCACCCGCTCGCCGACAGGACCTGGTGATCCCCGGCTTTAAGGGCCCCAAGCACTACCACTACTCGCCGCTGCTGGGCCGCACCCCCTACGAGCGCGACATCCTGCTCTACATGCGCGGCGACGTGGGCAAGCACCGCCAGAAGCAGTACAGCCGCGGCATCCGGCAGAAGCTGTACAAGTGAGCGAGTGGCGTACAGCTTGTCGTACGGGGCGGGCTAGCGCTGGACGGCGCCGGGCAGCCGGGCTGCGAGCAATGGGCTGCGGTGTCGGCAAGGCGGCGGCACTCCTCCCGCAAGGCCCTGTGACGCCCCAACACGTCTGGGGGCGGGGTCTTGCTGCCGCGAGCGCGGCCCGTCGCATTGCTGCCCGCTCAGGCTGGCCATCGACAACCGGTGGCACGTCAAGCACCGCATCTACATCGGCGACCAGTACGAGCTCAGCGGCGACTACGGGCAACACCTGGCCCGATCGGTGGGTACTACGGGTCCTGGCTCGGGGCCGGATCGGTGGGCGGCGCTGGTGCTGGCCGGGCGCGTGCAAGCCCGACCTCGTGTCAGGTCCTGGCGCGGCGGGTGCCACACTGCTGCGCGCCCCTGCTGGCGGTTTCGAGCTCCGCGCTCAACGCCTGCCCCTCGTGCCCTCCCGTCTCGTTGGCCCTCCAGGTCTTCTGCATCGTAGCACCGGGTGAGCGTGCGGCCGCAGACCTCGTGCCTGACGCGTGCTGCTGCCGCACGCTGTCAACACTGCAGCCCACCCGCGCGGTCCTCATGTCCAGCCCGCTGCCGCGCTGCTGCCGCCCCTACCTCTTCTGCGGCTTGCGACCGCCTCCACGCGCCTGCCTCCGATGCGTGCGGAGCGGGTGGTGCTGAATGGGACCCGCCGTCAGGCTTGTGACCGCCTCCACACCCTTCCCTCCCTACCCTCCCCGTCCTGTCTCAGGCGACGGCTACGCGATGCGCATGGAGGACGCGGTGCTGCACGGCTGCCTGCCGCTCATCATCATGGACCGCACGCACGCCGTGTTCGAGTCCATCCTCGACATCGACTCCTTCTCGCTGCGCATCCGGGAGGACGCAGTGGACGAGCACCTGCCGCACATGCTCAAGGCCATCTCGCCGGACCAGGCAAGGGAGGGAGGCAGGAAGGCAGGCACCTAGGGGCTGGAGCAGCTGCACAGGAAGGCTGCCGGCATCATGACGCATCACGACCTCAAGCTACAGCCGACCCCTGCGTTGCTACGACGCCCCCAGATCGAGCGCATGCAGCGGCGCCTGGCGCAGGTCTGGCACAGGTACGGAAGGGGGTCACGATGCGGGCCTCGGGAGCCACGGCGCTACGCCCACAGCTGAGCCGACAGCGCCCGTCGGGTGCATGGCCGACGTCGCAGCCGGCAGAGCTGCTGCGCCCCCTCCACGCCACCTACCGCCGCTGCCCTGGGGCCCTGCTCCACCCCCTCGCCCTCCCTGCCCAGGTATGCCTACGGCCACGGCAAACTGGTGCAAAAGGTGAGGCCGCCAGGTGGCAGCCCGCACACGGCGGCGGCACAACCCCGCCTCCTAGCTGTCCCCGTGGCGGCATGTGCGTGACCACCCGCAGGGCACACGGCCCCGCCTCCTCTGTGACCCCCGCAGCCCTGCTGGGCCCCTTGCTGCAGCCGGCCCGGCCCCTCCTGGCGCTGCGCGTGTGCCGCCACAGCTCTGGCTGCCCGCCCGCCTCCGCCGCAGACGGTGCGTGCCTACATCACCAGAAACCGCCACCTGGCCCACCCCGAGCCGATGCCGGAGCGGACGGACGGCGAGGAGGACGACGACGACGGCCAGGTGCGGCGGCTCCCGCGCCGCGATGGGCCCACTGGCCCGGTCCTGCGCAGCGCCGCGGGTCGCTGCGCTGCGCTGCCCTGGGCCACTGCAGCGCCTGCAGCAGGCCGCGCGGCCGGCTGGCACCTCTGGTCCCTGCCGCTGCCGCAGCTTGTGCCGGCGCCGGCCCCCGGCACGGAGCCAGCTGCTGCGCCTGACCGAGCGCCCTGTGCGCGCGCAACCCGGCGCACGCGGTGTGCTGCCCTTCGCAGGAGGGCGAGCCGGGGCCGGTGCCCTCCACGCACCCCTTCCAGCCGGCGCAGAGCTTCCCCTTCCGCTCCGACGCCTTCGGCACCATCCTGCAGTGGCTCCACAGCCGCATACCGGAGACGCGGGGACCGTCGTCGGGCGGCGGGGCAGGGGCGGGGGCCGCAGCAGGCGGCGGGCGATGAGGAGGGCGTTGCAGCTCTCGGCCGGCTGCGGCCAGACACAGCAGCGGGTGCCAAATTCATGTGCTTGTGGCACTGGGGAGCCTGTCGTCGAGGCAACAGCTTGCGGGAGCGTGGCCCGTGCTTGCTTGCGTGCTCGGCGGCGCGGGCGCCATGCTTGATGGGCGAGGGTAGCCAGGGCAGAACAGCGCGCCCTGGTGTACGGCATGTGGCGCGCGCGATCGATGCTGCAGGCGGCAGAGGGGGGACGACACCCTCCTGGCGATGGAAGACCACTAGGCATCCTAGGTCAGCAAAAAGTAGAAAAATGCATGTTCTAGGACAGCTCCGACCAACCCCCAACTAACTTGTGTACGGCACCCCAACCCCCCTCAGCCGTACAAGAGTTAGCGTGGCAGTCGGCAGCTGTGCGAGTGTGAGCAGGTAGTTGTACGGCGGACCGGCTCGGAAGCTATCTGACTGTAGTGACGCACACGGGCAGCTGGCGGTAGTCGGCAGGCGCGCGAGTGGGAGCTGGCAATTGAGCGCGCACGCGTGTGGGAAGCTGCGGCAGAGCACGGCATGGCACGGCGGAGGCTGACGGTTGGCGCACAGCGCGAGTGGGAGTGAATAGTCGTTATGCGGCTCTACCGCGGGTGATGCTATGGGGAATGCAGATGCGTAGCTGTCGAAACCTCCCCAGCTGCGCATGCGTGCATGGCTCGCCCCAAAGAGAGGCAACCCTGACCAGACGCACACCGTCGGTCATTATGCGGTCATCGCTGGGACTAATTAAGGGGTCTCGGGCACACCGACCTCCGTGCCCTCACCTCACGGGCCGGACCTAGCCGCCCGGACTGCCTGACCATATCTCCTAACGCACGCCGCCGCTAACGCACGCCGCTGCTGCTTGTGACAAGAGATGACAAGAGAGGGTTGCGTTTCAAGTGTACAATTGAGCTCCGTAAACAAACTTCAGGTCATGATTGGGGTAACTTCAGGTAAGAAACTGGGAGCGAGGTCATTGTGCAACGATCACCATCCTGGCTGCCGCCCGGGCCCAGCTCAGTTTCACCCAGGGGAGACCGTGGTGCCGCCATCCGTTAACTTTGCGGCGGCCGCCATAGGGGCTCAGGCTGAGCCGCAGGCCATTGGCCGCCGGGAAGCCACCCGCCTCCTGCGTCGGGGTGCTCACGCCTTGCTAGTGCGCCCCCGAGTGCTCCTGAGTGCTGCTGCCGCGGTTGCTGAGCAGGACCCGTCTGTCCCTCCTGCCGAGCCCTCGACACCCGTCGAGCCCGCTGTGCAGGCCCTGCTCAACGAGTTCGCCGACGTGTTTCAACCCATCCGCGGTCCACCACCTGAGAGGCCAATGGAGCACACGATCCCGCTACAGCCCGGCGCGCAACCGGTGGCGCGTCCCATGTATCGGCTGAGTCCCAAGGAGCTCGAGGAGGTCAAGCGCCAGGTCACTGATTTGATGGCCAAGGGCATGATTCGACCAAGCTCGTCTCCCCTGGTTTCACCATCCCTCCATGTTGCTACACAAAACAGAATTGCCCTGGCCCTGGCAGCCTCGTGTTTGCCGGTTTTGTCTACAGACGACCGCCCTGTGTACTGGAGGTGAGGCCCCTTAAATAGCCCCGGCTACAACCGCATAATGACCGACTGTTTGCGTCTGGTCAGGGTGGCCTCTTTTTGGGGCGAGCCATGCACCCATGCGCAGCTGGGGAGGTTTAAAAGCCGACAGCCTGCGCCCCTACGCCTTGACGCCTCCACGCGCTCCTCATGCCCCGCGCTCCTCATGCCTCGCGCTTCATTGTCCACACTTCGAGTAGTTGTTGCGTTATGAGTTAGTTGTAAAGATGCCCGGATTGGCTTTTGGGGCAAGGGAAAGCCTCCACACCACCCTCCGGCGCGCCCACCCTCTTAGCACACCGCGCGCAAAGCGAAAGTCAGCGTGCAGTTGTTGGGCCCGAACACAGCACGGCGTAGGACGCAGCACACGGCAGGCAGGGGGCACTGGGTCCCCACGCCCGCAATCCGGGCACCCGGATCATAGGGTCGCCTCGGACACGTTCAGTCAGCGCACCTATCGAAACCGAGCACACGCGCACACCATGTTCAATCAGGTCCATCAGGGCCTCATCAGCGCATACACAGCAGGCACACAGGCAAGCCAGGCAGCAGGGAAAGGCCAGCACCGACCCCGACCCCAGCGGGGCACGCTGAGTCGCTCACCCGGCGATGCCGTCGGAGTCCGGGTCGGTGACGTCCGGTAGCCCCCTAACACGATCCGCCAGCTCGTCGCCGCGGGCAAGAAGGGATGGTCCAGCCGCATGGCATCCCACCCATCCGGCAGCAAGCCAAGGGCCGCGAACGAAGACAGGCGGCTGTAGAAATCCGCCCCAACTTGGGCCCCAATGCGCCGCACAGCCGCTCGCGGGGCCCGCCGCTTGTGCCCATGACCTTCCCGTCGGGCCTGGTACAACCGCTGGCGACCCTGATCCAGGGCGACCACGGCGGCTAGACATACAACGTACCAGGCGGGCTGCCGCACGGCCCCCGGCGCCTTCACGAGCCACAGGGCCGCGCAACCGAACGCCTGCGGCTGGGCGCCTGCGGCGGCCCCGAGCGCCAGCCCCATCACTCTGCGCAGGTGCTGCGCCACGACACATGACCAGAAGTGGTGCGCGCGCGGCCCCGACCTCATGACCACCCACAAGGGCACCGCGCCTTCCGAGCCAGTCTGGACTCGGCCACACAAGCAGGGGATGCGGCGGGAGCGTGCGGGAGGAACTGCGGCCGTGTGCAGCACGCGTAGCAGGGCACGCTGACAGCTTCGCCGCCTCTGGGGTTCCTCGACATATTAAGTGGGCTTGAGCAAGCGCATTTGCCGCATCCTGCGCTACACAATTCTCCACCTGCTCGTCCTTCAAGGTCCGGGGGCAGCGGCAAGTCGGGCACGCTTTGCGTGCCAGCGGCCGACAGCCGACTCGCCGTTGCCTCCAACCCAGGGGCCCTGTACATGACTTTGATATACACTCCGCATTGCTCATCAGCACCTCAAAGAGACTTAACGCGCCCGGATGATACGAGCCACATGGCAAAACATCGCGTTGCGAGATACGCATGTTTTGTGCTGATCAGCGTCGCTTTATACCTAGTACTCGTTAAGGTGATGTGATAAAAGCACTTGTCGACCGTTCTGCAATTGCAGTCACCTCCCGCGCTTGACGCTTGCGCGGTTGCATAAATTACGTACACATGGCAGGCGGCAATCGTAGGAGAGCCGCGAAATGCGGAGCCGGTGTCCCCGACACAAGCGGTGCAGAGTAAGCATCGCCCGCAACAGGCATCCGTGACGTCGTCCATAGGCCGCGCATACGGCGAGAGATTTTGGGCTACTAGCACGAGATGGACATGAAAGCCGTGCAGGGACAATGACGACAGCCAGCTTGGCGCCGGGGGCGGCGGGGAGGAAGACACGAAACCCTTCTTCACCTCCGCTGGGCCGCCCTCGGCGATATGCAGGCACATACGACCAAGAGCTCTTTCGCAAGTCGCTTAAAGGTAAGGTGACATAACCATGGCATTATCGAGCTTTGCTTGTGAGTTTGTGTCCTACAAATACCTTGCGCTGCCCCAGCCATCAGCGCGTATGCGACAGCGGAGCGGCGAGATGGAGCTGCGCCCGCCTGCGACCGCAGCGGCGGCAAGTGCGCGCTGTGCGCCCTGACGCGCGGCAGCTGGTGCGAGGAGTACTACAGGTGGAGCCTGGTCTGGGCTGAGGGGGGGCTGGGCTGGGGCTGGGCTGGTAGGCCAACTGCCAGCCCTGCCTCCTCCTCCGCAGGCAGGACCGTGTGCCCTGGAAGCCCGCCCCTCGCGGCAGCAAGGACTGCCCCTCCACCAAGTGGGGCCCCTGCAACGGCGTGGGCAACTGCCACTACGACATCGGCGCCTGCCAGTGCCCCGCCGGTGAGGCGCGCCTGCGGGCCAGGGCAAGCCATTACTGTGTCGCCAGGGCCGACCCACATGCCCGACCCACATGCTCCATCCTGGCTAGCAAGGCGATCAGCAGGTCCCGGCATGCCCCCCTGCTGCCTCCCGCCAGGCTGGAAGGGCGCCGCGTGCGATGAGCCCAACAAGCGG
>BDDC01000460.1:27205-61325 GCA_001662425.1 Chlamydomonas sphaeroides
CAACAGGCACAAGCAGCGCGACGAGCCGCTAGACCTAGTCCTGGTGCGGATGTGGGGGCATGGATGAGCCGTGTGCCTGCGCCCCGCCCCTGTTGGCAGCCGGATGCTGTGCCTCCCATTCAAGAGCGCCGAAACACTGGCACCAGTGGCACCACTCGCACGATAGGGATGCTAGGTACGAGCCGGAGGTTGGCGTTCAGAAAGGATTGACGGGGCCGCGATGCTGCTCACTGGGGTTCCCGTATGCGCTATGTCCTTGCTGACCCACCCTGCCAGAGCCACATCGGGCCGGATGGCATGGACCTGGACCTGCGCGCGGAGGGCTGGACGGCGGGCCGCTGCGCGGGTACGAGCTGCAGGAAGCACGGTTTGTGACGGCACCGCCCGCCGTGCATGTGTGGTTGCCGCGAGCGCGGTCACCCCTGCGCACGTATTATTCCAGCCTTCGTCGCGCTGGCTTGCGTCGTTACCTGTTGTATGAAGAATGGCTTTTGGGGGCCCGTACGCAGGCAGGGTGCTGTGAAAATGGCCCAGCATCCTGTACTCCCATCCAATAGCGCTGGGCCCCGCCGCGCTCGCCCACATGCTCCGGCAGGCTTCTGCGACGACGAGCGCGCGTCATGCTGGTGTCCTCCCAACACCAAGTACGGCCGCAAGCCGCCGCCGCCCGGTTCGCCGCCGTGGGTGCGCTACTCCCAGCGCGGGCGCCACATACCTGAGGGCTGCAAGCCCGGCTTGGTGAGCAGAGGGCCCCTGCCCGGGCTGGGGTGCGCTGGGGCAGCCGGTCTCAGGGGTTATACGAGAGGCCCCGGCGGAGCAAGCAGTGCAGGATTGGCGACACGGGTGGTATGCGGGTCGTGGTCGGCACGGTTGCCGTGTCCATGCATCATGGCTTCTCGCTGCCGGTGGCGGACCCCGGGGCCTGCTTGCCACGCCACGCCACGCCACGCCTTATCACGCCGTGCTCCGCGCGTGCTCCGCAGATGAAGGGCGAGCTGGGCGCCACGCACCGCATCCCCTGGGGCCACACCCACCTGCTGCTGGACGACGTTGTGGGGCCCGGGGTAAGGCGGCGAGGAGAGCTGCGGGGCAGGCGGGCGGGTGTTGCGGGCCTTGCGTCGCCGCCTTTGCGCGTGCCCGGTCCCCATTGAATACGTGCCCTGTGCGCTCCAGCTGGGAGAGCCAGAGGCGGGGGCCGGCCGCCGCCCTGCAGGCATCGCGACCACCCTCGGTCGCTCGGGCGGCCCGGCGCTGCGTGTCGCGGGGCGCCGGCCCAGCTCGTGTCGCTCAGTGGCGCTATACCTCGCCCGCCCGTCCGGCAGAATGGGCCCGGCTCCGAGTGCTTATAGAAGCGGACGCCGCCGCGCACCGGGCGCTGCCGCGTGCCCGCCTCCCCGACCGAGGCCGCCTGCCCTGATTGCGCAGGACACCTGGTGCAACGGCGACGACCTCAACAAGATGCCCGGGCCTGTGCGGTGAGCTGGCGGGCTCTCGGTGCGCCCCGGGCTGGGCGACACGAGCCAGGGCCACGACCGGCAGGCAGCGACCGGAGGCCGGCACAGCCCGCCAGGCCTGGGAGCTGGGGCCGTGGCTACCTGACCGGAGCCCTGCGCGTGGCTGGGTGCTTGCCGACTGCGGCTGGCTAACTACGCATGACTCGAAGGACTGCATGTCGCGCACAGCGTCGCCCGAGGGCCGCCTCTACCCAGCGTTGAAATCGTTGGGCCGTCGCTCCTGGTTCGGCATCTGCACGCCGCGACCGCGTGCCCCTGGGCCGCCACCGTGTCGATGTGGGAGCCATGGCCTGTGGTGCCTCTACCTGGGACCATTGTCGTGATGCTTGCCTGGTGCGCTGGTGTGCCCGCCCGCCGGCGCAGGGGCTCGTGCATCACCAGCCACTGCGGCGAGGAGGGCCTGCAGGGGGCGCTGTGCGAGTTGGTGACCGAGGAGACGTGCCTTAACCAGTGCTCGGGGCACGGCGAGTGCGACTCCGGGTACTGCAGGTGCGGCGCTGGGCGTTTTGGGGGACGCTGAGATGGTGAGGGGCCGTGTCGTCCAGGGCATGACCCTGCCTCGCGCGCTCTGCCCACCCCCGCCGCCATGCTCGCCACCAGGTGCCACGCGGGCTGGTACGGCCACGACTGTGCGCGCAAGAAGGCGGGCGAGCCGCTGGAGCCGGGTACGCAGGGCGCGGTGGCACCGGGGCTGCAGCAACTTGCACGGCTCACAGCGCATCGCCGCGGCCATCCGAGGGAGCACGGGTCGCTGACGGGACACGTCGCCGGCCCAATCTGGTATCTTCGGTCGACCCCGCGCAGGCCTGGAGAAGGAGCGGCCCTGGCTCAAAGACGTACTGCTGCCCGTGCCCGCCGCCGCCGTCGAGCCGCCACCGACCGCGGCTGGTGGCGGCGAGGAGACGGGTCTCTCCGGCCGGCTGCGTCCGCTCATCTACATTTACGACATGCCGCCTGAGTTCAACTCGCGCATGCATCAGTACAAGTTCGTGACGTGAGTTGTGGCGCCGCAAGCGGCTGCTGGCAATCCGCGCGGGATGATCCTGAGAGAGACTTGGAGCGTGGCGACGGGATCCAGTGGAAACCGCTTGCCGCGAGCACCGAGGCCCAGCTGCCAGGACGCCCCGTGAGGACGCCCCGCAAGCATCATCCCTAGGGGTTCATGCCTGGGGGCCGCGCGCCGAACGCCACGGGCCTCACTTGCAACCGGTAACCGGCAACCTGGCCACCCGCGCCATCTGCTTGCGCCTCAACATGCGCGCACCGCTGTGTCCGCCGTCTGCTTGCTTGGTTCCCGCAGCTCCTTTTGCGGCTACCGCGAGTGGCTGCCCAACAACGTCACCCGCATGTTTGGCGCCAGCTACAGCATCGAGGTGTACTTCCATGAGATGCTCTCCGTCAGCCCGCACAGGTTATGCGGGCGCGAACATGCCGTGCCAGGAAGCAGCGCCGACAGCGCCGGCGGCGCCGGGCCCTGATGCGCTGGCAATGCGCGCGCGCGCCTTCCGCCGCTGGGCCCTGCCTGACGCTGGCCGCGCGCGCACGCGCCGCTCGCTTCTTCCCTGCCGGCAGGACGTTTGACCCGGAGGAGGCGGACTTCTTTTATGTGCCCGTCTACTACACCTGCTGGATGTGGCCCATCAACGGATGGGCTGACATGCCGTACTGGGGCGCGCCACGTGAGCCCGTGAGGGCTGTCGCATGCACTGGTCCGCCGTGCTGGCGGGGCCTAGCCGGGCCGGGCCGCTGGTGGATGGAGCCCCTGGCGGTGTGCCCCAGCTTGCCTGCGCTGATGGACGCCCCAGCTGCCCTGCGGCTCGAGGAACGGGCAGTGGCGTCGGACGTGACGGCTGTTGCCTTTGCGCCTCCGTCCCACCGCCTGCCTTCTGCGCAGTGGGGATGCGGTGGAGCAACGCGGCGCACCTATGGCTGGCGGCCAAGCGCTGGGTCCAGAGCAACTTCCCGTTCTGGGACCGCCGCGGTGGCAGGGACCACATATGGATGACCAACCACGACGAGGGCGCCTGCTACATGCCAACAGGTGCGGGCGGGGCCCTGCCGCGTGGCAGTCGACGAGGGCCCCGCCAGCTGCCTGCCTTGGCCCGCCAGCTTCTGCTCACTGTCCACTCACCGCCCTGCCCATCGCCCCGCCCCCGCCCCCGCCACCAGAGATCTACAACACCTCAATCATGCTCACCCACTGGGGCCGCCTCGACCTCGACCACACCTCCAACACCGCATACAAGGTTAGCAGCGCCTGTCGTCCCCCAGTCTTGGGATCCGGGCTAGGGCCTTGCGCGTTGCGGGCCAGGGGAGCCGTGGCTGCCGGCTCCTCGCTTGCCCCATCACGACCTCGGAAGCTGCTTATGTCGTACGCCATCTCAGCCTGCTGCGCTGGCTCCCTGCCTAATGCTCACCTCCACCCCCTCTTGCTTCACCGCCCTCGCCCCAGCCTGACGACTACAGCCAGTCGCTGACGTGGCCAGGCGTGCTGGACGGAGAGGACGTTACGACCTTGTACGAGGGCCACCCCTGCTACGACCCCAAGAAGGTACGCGGCGCTTTTGGGGTCCCCGTGGGGTGCGGCAGCTGGATGTGGAGGAGGCGCTGGACGGGCGTCACCAGTTACTGGCTGCATGCGCGCCATGCGCCTTGCTGCTCGGCCCCCGGTGTGTAGGTAGGCGGCGCTCCTACCTGGGCTCCCAAGCATGCACCAGAAAACAACACGCCAGCGGCTGCTTGCCGCGGCCGCTGCCAGGTGGCCTCCACCAGCAGGACCTGGCCATACTGGCTCCAGGGACGCTTCCCCACCGTCGATATATGCCGTATCCTTGCACACATAGGCACAACACGGCGTCCCCTCCCCTCTCGCCCTTCGCTACCCTCAACCCGCCTTGCTGATCCCCACCACCCCCGCCGTCTCCCCGAAGGACCTTGTCATCCCCGGCTTCAAGTCACCGCAGCACTACAGCTCGTCGCCACTGTCCGGCCAAGCGCCATACGAGCGAGACATCCTGCTCTACCTCCGCGGTGACGTGGGCAAAAGCCGGCTACCGCGGTACAGCCGCGGCATCCGGCAAAAGCTGTACGCGTGAGTGCTCCTCGCGTCCTTGCACACCTGCACCGGAGCAGCTAGCTGCCGCCTGACGGGACCGACGCACAATCGCCGTCGTGCGCCGGGCCTTGTCACGGGAAGCACGCTTTGCAGGGCTGGCCCGGTGGGTGCGGCGAGCCAAGGCCGCACCACGAGCGGCTGTACCCCTCGTATAAGCTGGGCCCTTGCGGGCACCAGCCGTGCCGCCGCGGTCCCAGCCGCCCTCCGCGGCGCCCTCGCCCCCTCAGGCTGGCCACCGCGCAGCGCTGGCACGAGAAGCACCGCGTCTTCATCGGTGACTCGAACGAAGTGCCCGGGCCCTACAGCCAGCACCTGGCGCGGTCCATCTTTTGCGTCGTGGTGCCGGGTAGGGAGGGGGCATAAGGCCCTGTTCTGCGAGCATCGCATGGAGCGACACGGCGTCTTGGCCAGCCGATGGAGCGGAGGCGATGCGTGTTCCCCCGCCTGCCTCGCCACGTGTCTGCCCGTGCCTATCGGACCTCCCCCGGCCCAGGCGACGGCTACGCGATGCGCATGGAGGACGCGGTGCTGCACGGCTGCCTGCCGCTCATCATCATGGACCGCACGCACGCCGTGTTCGAGTCCATCCTCGACATCGACTCCTTCTCGCTGCGCATCCGGGAGGACGCAGTGGACGAGCACCTGCCGCACATGCTCAAGGCCATAGCGCCGGAGCAGGCAAGGGAGGGAGGCAGGAAGGCAGGCACCTAGGGGCTTGCTGTGGCGCGCGATGGCAGTCGGCTAGGGGCCAGTGTTCTGAGATGACTTGCGGGGCCGCTGTCCCTTACCCTGCCCCCAGATTGAGCGCATGCAGCGGCGCCTGGCGCTGGTGTGGCACAGGTGCGGAGCCGGCCCGCGCGTGACAGCGTGCACCGGGCCATGCATGGGGCCGCGTGGCTGGCGTGGGGCGTGGGGCGCAGACCTGCAGCATCGCCGGATCAAGCCAACATGCGCAGAGCACCCAGGGGACGCACGCGTCATGACCGCCCTCCCCCCTCGTCCATGCTGCCGCCTCCCCAGGTTCGCGTACGGCCAGGGCAGTCTGGTGCAGGCGGGCCGCAGGGAGGTGCTCCTGGCCAACCAGCAGCAGAGCCGGGACGCGGCCAGCAGCGACGGCGCGGCGCAGCAGGTGCGCTGGCGGCACGGCAGGCCAATGCACCCCGCGGCGCCGCGCTGCCGAGGCCGTAGCCCTTCGCGCTGCCAGGCTTCCTTGCCGGAAAGCAGCCTACTAGACCCTGGTCTGCGCGTGCCCTCGCTCGCTCAATCGCCGCTTGCCGTCCCGGTTTTGTACTGTGCCGCAGGCCTCGGGGCCGGTCGTGCCGCCCTCGCACCCCTTTCAGCCCGTGCAAGATTTCCCGGTGCGCGCCGACGCCTTCATGACCATCTTACAGTGGCTGCACAGCCGGATCCAGGAGACGAGGGGGCCGTCGTCGGGCGACGGTTCTGGGGATGGGGCCGCAGCATGAGCCGGGCGGTGTGGAGGTACTAGGGCGAGGCGCTCGAGGGTGGTGCTGCGAGGCGCAGCATCCGCCCCGTTTCAAGAGCATGTGTGCCGGGTGCAGGACGAGCAGTGACAAGCAGGATACCGTGCTCGAAGCGTGAAGGTTGTCGCGCGCAGGCGTTAGGTAGCTGGCTGATGCGGTGGGATGGTGCGCCAGCGGCTAGGGCCCGCTGGCTGGTGACTGGAGGCTGATTCGGAGTGCCGGGTGAGAGCTATCGTCTAGATTTTGATAGACATAGCATGACTGACATGAAGTAAGAGAGGGTGGCCTGCAGGTTGGCGCATTGTTCACGGGGTCTGAGGGGGTTCGTGCCGGTCCTGTTGGCGGGGTTCGCCTTACACCGCCACACATGCGCAGCGTATTACGCGAACGCATATATCATCATCTGATCCGGCTACAACTGCGACTCTTGACCTGTCTGGATTGAGCCATCACACACTTGTTAAGCTTCTGCGCGAAGCCTGCCCGAAGCATTGTGAACGGATATTTTACACAGTTTGAAGCACCAGTGAGCTGACGTCACGCTTCAGAAGCACAGCTGCTACGACCCGCGAACGTAGACGACGGAAGCCGAAAGCAGCCAGCCCAATGCGCACGGTCGAAGGCGGGTTGAGACGAGGGGCCTAGCGGCGGAAGGGGGCATACGGCCGTTGCCCGGAGGAGCGACTGCTCGTCTCCGCCATTGCCACGGATGCCGCGAGGGAGCAAGTCCAAGTCTTCCTCCGCCCTTGGAGACCTGGATGCGGCGGAGCTAGGCGCAGCGGTGCGTGAGCCTTGCTGCTGCTGTCAGAGGGCCTCGGGCCTGCCGGGGCCGCAAACCATGGCTTCGCCCCGCCCAACCCCTGCAGACGTCATATGCCGTCCCGCGACTACAGAACGGGGCTGCGGTAGAGCTGGCGAATGGTCATGGCGGGGCTAGCAGCAGCCGGCCAACCGGTGGCCGCGCCGACCCGGTGAGGGCTTGCACCTGGGGCCACTTTCCAAGCGGCACCCAGTTCAACCAAACGGGCCCTCTGGCCCAATGGAACTGGGCTCGCAACCCGTGTCCACGGCCTTACTCTTGCCCCCGTCCGCGTGCCTACTGTCATGCGCCTCAAAGGTGAACGACCTGAGCGAGGGTGTGGCGCTCACGGGCGGCTCGGCGATACCCAAGTACCGCAGCACGCGGCGGGAGTTTATACTGGGCGCCTGCTATAAGGTGCGGCTGCCGCGTGCGGCGCAGCACATGCGGCGAGACACGTGGCATGGACGGTTTGGCCGCTGCCATGGCAGCGCTGGAGTGAACGGTGATGGCCGGTTCGGCCTCATGCCCGCTGGGTTCCGCGGCTCTCCGCGGGGCCTGTATGACGGCCGGGGTCGGGGTGCCCTGACCCACATGCAGCACCTCGCCGCTGAGTGCGACACACACGCAACCAAAATGCCGCCGTCCAGTGCCGCGACCACTGGCCAAGATGCGAGACTGGGCTGGGGGACTGCGCCCCCGCAGCCAGCCCAATCAATACACCCGGCAGGGCTGCGGGTGTAGCGTCCGGGGGCGCCCGCCTGGAGGTCATGTGGGTCGGGCCCTCGCCCGCCCGGAACGTCACGTGCGACCCTCGCCACGCTGTGCCCCAGCAGTCGCGCACCCCGCCAACTGTACGTGGCTATTGCCGCTGGCTGCGTCGTTGGCGCCTCGGTGGCCCTCCGCGGCTGCGCCCGTGCCCCTGACCCCGTGCCCTGAACCCCGCCCGCGTACCGGCCCCGCAGTACCTGATGTGGGTGCTGGCCATCGGGCCGTGGAAGTGCATCAAGGGCGTGTCATGGGTGCTCAACAGGTGGCAGGTGCGCGGCCGCAGGCGGCGGCAGAGGCGAGCGCCGCTCGAGGCCCACGCCGCGCTTGTGCGGTCGCTGCCGCATCCGCCCCTTGCCCCTCTCCCAAAGGCTGTGGCGCCTTCCCCACCACATGGTCGCACCCCTTCCCCAACCCTCCCTCGGCACCCCTCTCCCTCACAGCGCTTCGTGTACCCGCTCTCCAACTCACTCTGACCTCCTCCCTTCCTCCCCTCGGCCCCTCTCTCTCGGCACCCCTCTCCCACACAGCGCTTCGTGTACCCGCTCTCCTACGGCCTCTTCTACTCGAGCGACGCCATGGACAAGTCCATGCCCACGGTGCGCGCCATCATCGTGTGGGCCTGGAACACCTCCTCTCTGGCGCTGCACTTCGTGGACGTCATCCTCATCTTTGCCGTCATCAACGTGAGCCGCGGCCGCACGGGGCAGCGCACCGGGGGCTGGGGCAGGGGCGTCTGGCTGGGCCGGGCCTGCAACGGCCCTTCCGCGCAGTGCCTACACGACCAAGCCCGTCGCACCGTGGACCCTCCTGCCCACCCCAAACGTCTCCTGTCCCGCCCCTGCAGCTGTCCAGCCACAGCGGCAACAGCTGGGTGGCGCTCATGATGGGGCTGCTGTACTGGCTGTCGCACTACCTCATGGCCGTCATCATGTGCGGCGAGAGGCCGGGACCGGGACTGGCGTGGCCCGCATGCACGGGGCACGGGCGTGTGTGCCCACCCCACACGGCCGCATGCTGCTCGGCTCTCACCCGCTGCTGGGGCTGGACTTGGATGCACCCATCCCGCGACGCCATTCCCGCGCCCAAGTCGTGGCCGCCACCCCGCTGCCTGCCCCCGAGCCCCTAATGCCCACGCCCCTGGCCCCCACTACATGGCCCAGGTACATGGAGAACGACCGGCCCTACGACTGCCCCGTCTACACGGGGCTGGACTTCCTCAACTTCTGCAGGAGACAGGTGCGGAGGAGCCCCGGGGCCCCTGGGGGAGGGGAAAGGCGCATGCGCTCGTGCGCGTGCTTTGGCTTGGCCGCCGCCAGGCGCCCCATCGCGCCCTGTCCTATCCCCGGCTGCTGCCGTCATCACCCCGGCTCCCCAGCTGCTCCTTTCCGCCGCCCCGCCCCCTGAGCCTCCAGGTTGACGTGCTGTTCTTTGACATCCAGCTGCTGTCGTCTGTGGTGCACAGCAACATCATGATCGAGGGTACCACGCAGATGATGCTGCAGGTGCGCTGACAGGCAGCGGGGCGGGAGGCAGCGGGGAGGGAGGCAGCAGGGAGGGAGGCAGCGCAGCTGCATATGGCCACAGTACGGCGGCATCATGGGTGCCAGCGAGCCGCCGCCGCGGTTGGGTCCTGGAAGAGCCCCGGCGCACACCTGCGAGCCCTCACCGCGCCCCTGTCCTGCCCGCCCTCCCGCCCGCTCCCCGCTCAGGGCTACGAGGAGGCGCGCGTGTGCCTGCACATGATCATGAACTCGCTGCCCGCCGCCATCATCCTGGGCGCCTTCTACGACGCCATCAACAACCTGCAGGACCAGTTCGAGTGCGTATTGCTGACAGCGGGCTGCCGGGCAGGCAAGGGCCTGGCCCGCGGGGCTTCCCGCCTGGGCTGTGGCCAGCGCGCCGCCAGTCCGCACGCGCCGCACCTGCCCCCTGTCTCCTGTTGCGCGGGCCACACATGTGTTGCGGCACCAAGCCTCCCTCCCTCCGCTCCGCTCCCTCATCTCGCCCTCATCTCGCCCTGCCTCTCCACGCCCCAGGGCCTTCCTGTCCCACAAGTCGGCCATCAACCTGGTGTACGCCGCATTCATGCTGGCGGTGCTCAACGTCATCGACAAGGTTGGGGGAGACGAGACATGGGCAATGCACGCATGCGCAGGGCGCTCTAGCTAGCAGAGGGGGGCAGGCGGTAGGGAACATGGCGCAGAGGACAAGCCTTGCGCGGGTTCGGTGCTCGTTGGCACGAGCTACGCCGCGTCGGCAGCGGGGCCCGCTCCGTCCAGCCCTGCTGCCGTCACCATGCTGGCTCTCCTTGCCCTACCTCACCTTCCTGCCTCCCTCCCCAGTTCATCCGCCTGTCGCTGGCCGACCCCTGGCTGCACCCCCTCAACGAGGTGAGACGTTGCGCGCGGGCAGGCAGGCAGGCAAGCGTCAGGTGCCCCACATCCCGCCAGCCTCTGGTGGGGTGACGTCCCCGCCCTGCGATCGGCTCGCAGCAGCACCCGTAGACCGTGCCGTCTGCTGCAGGTGGCCACCGTCCCCGGCACCGCCAGTTGCCCATGGGTTAGCGACCACCCTCGTATGGGCCCAACTTCCCCTCCCCAACCCAGGATGGCTACCCGCTGCTCTATATGCGGTCCAACGCGGCTCGGCTGCCGCGGGCCCTCATGCTAGACTTCGTCTTTAGGTGGGGAGACGGAGGAGGGTGCCGGGAGTGGGGCGCCCGGGCGTGCGTCGAGCGATGGCACGCAGCCATCCAATGGCGTTGCGGGATTGTCGTCAAGGCTAGGACACGGTCTATGCGGTGCCATGCCAGGGCTCCACGCCGTACTGCCGCCGCCGCTGCTGCCGCTGGGGCCGCAGGTGTAACGTGCAGCTGGGCGAGTCCGACGACAAGCTCACGCTGCGGCCGCTGTTCGACAAGTACGTCGTCAACTGCAGGTGCGGTCGGCAGGCGTGCCGGGTACGGCAGACCCGCGCGGGCGCTGTCTCTCACCGTCGCCAAGAACATTGGGGATGAGAGTGCTAGCAGGCGCGTGCTCGCTGGCACTGCATCCCCGCATGGTCTTTGCGTACGCCGACCGGCGGCCAACGTCATCCCTAGTCGCGCCCCTCACCCGCGGCGCCCCTGCTCCTGCAATCGCGGCTCCCGTCCCCCTGCCCCACCCTCTTGTGCTGCAGGGGCGAAGCCAAGCACCTGGCGGACGGCCACAAGATGTACCTCCTGCGCAAGGTGGGGGGCCTGCAGCAGCCGGGCGATGCTGCGGGAGTGGCGCTGCTTCACGTGCAGGCGTGCGGGCGGCGCGACGCAGCGTGCGCTGCGGTGGCAAGCACGGCCGAGCCCGTCCTCTGCCTTGGGCCGTGCGCCGCCCCGCCAGGCGCTGCGGACGTTCAACCACGCCGGCAGCCAGAGCATCAACAAGGCGGAGCAGTTTGCGCGCAAGGTGGACCGCCACATCATGCGGGACCAGGTGCGGCCCGCGGGTCAGTGCGTGTGTATTAATATGCAAGGAAAATGATAAACACGCGACTCTATTGTGTGTGGAACGCCCTGGGTTGGTGACGCGTTGGTCGTGCGTAGCAAGCAGCGCGTGTGTTTGACAAGGGCCGGGTGCAGCGCAGGGGTAGCTGTGTTGGGCGCATCATGAGGAGCCAGGGGCGGGGCGCAGCATTCGGGGATAGGGAGCAGGCGGGCAGCCGAGGAATGGTGCACTTGACCAGCAGGCAAGAACGGGAGGCTTGAGGGGCAGGGTCGCGCAGGGCCCGACTTGGGTAAGGGCATGGGTTGAGGGACGGCGTGGCGATCCGCGGCCTGCGGGGCCAGTCCAGGGCGCACAGCCCCGCCTGGCGCCGCCACTCTCTGCCCACGCGCCGCTGCCCCTGTGTCGCGGGACCTCAGGCGCTAAAAGAGACGCGCACGGTGCGCGCAGTGGACGCGTCCAACATCCGGCCAGGTGCGGCCGGGGAGGAGCGGGAGCGCGCCAAGGGATGTGTGTGTTTGTGCGGCAAGGGGGCTGGCGGGTCTCGAGAAGACCCGGCAAGGGATGGGCGGCCCGCTTGACTGTGGGCAGGGCATCACCGCTCTACTTGGAGGCCACGTGTTAACGAGGCGGTGGGCCGTAAGCCGCGGCGCGCACACACAGCCAGCGCCTTGTTGCCGCCCCTCGCCTGCCGCGGCTCGCCTGCCGGCCGCCCTCCCTCCCTGGACCCCCCAGGCCCGCACCTGGCTCGCATGCTGGAGGAGGTGCTCGCGGAGACCACCGGCTTCGACGCGCTGTGCCTGGCGGACAACCGGCTGAGCGACGAGTGCGTGGCACAAATCGCCGAGGGGCTGCGGCAGAACCTGTACGGCCTCAAGATACGGTACGCCGGGGTTGGGGGCCGCGGGCGGGGGGCTGCTTGGAAGGCGGGGTTTAGGGTGGCAGCTGCGCCTCCCTGCCTGCACTGCGCCTGGGACCAATCGCCGCCAACGGCCTGTTCCTCCCCACGGCACGTCCCCCACTACCCGTAAACCTCCTACCGCGCGGACCACCTTGCAGGGAGCTGGACCTCAGCAACAACGACGTGAGCGTCAAGGGCGCCGAGTCGGTGGCCACGTACATAATGCAGGTGCGGTCTGAGGGGGGGGCGGGAGGAAGGAGGAGAAGGAGCAGCAGGTGGGCGGAGCCGCTCAAGGTTGAGGCACGGCCGTTCAACCGAGCCCTCCACACCGCGCTGCGCGGCTGCTGTGTCTGTGTGTTGGGGGCAAGCCTCAGCTGCGCACTGCTGCTGCTGCAGCTTGACCTGTACTCCACGCAAGCCAGGATGGGAGCTTCGCGATTGACGCCGCAACCTGCAAGCTGACGCAATCTGCTCGTAATTGGCCACAGCATTAGGTTTATAGCAAACGCGGTGCCTTCAGCCCGCCTTCAAACGAGCGTTACTACACAAGGGTCGTTCACGTCGCGAGCATTTCTGTCCCGGGAGCATACCGTCCCGGGAGCATTCCGTCACAGGAGCGTACCGTCACGGGAGCGATTTGCCAGTAGCAGCCGCAGCCATGTCACGGACGTCCGTGCCCCAAGGCCGGCACTATGGCCCGCCACCGGATCCTCACTCCCTGCTGCGCCTGTCGTACACATCTTGCCGTACTGTCGTATCCCGCAGTACAAATGCGTGGAGTCCCTCAACCTGTCCAACAACGCCCGCCTGGGGGCCATGGGCGTCAAGGGCCTGGCCTCGGTGCGTGGCGCATGTGTGGGAGCAGCGGGGGCCGGAGCCGGGCAGTGGCGTGGTCTAGGTTGCGCCGCGGGGGCGGGGGGGGGGGGTTAGGCCGGCCTGCAACGATGCAGTGATGATGAGGGCGCGCAAGGCTGGACACCGCGAAGCAGGCCCAGAGTCCATCCGCTCCCTTCGCGCTCCCACGTCCCATCACTTGCCCCTCCACACCCACACCGGGCGGCACGGTGGCATGAGGACCAGCTGCAGGCCGCATGTGTGGGCCAAAGCTGCTAGCCTGACAGCGCGTTGCTCCTTTGTCACTCTCTCGGCTCTTATGGCTGCCCGTCTGCCTGCCTGCCTGCCTCCCGCCCCCTCAGGTGCTCAGCGAGGACTCGGTGCTGCAGTCGCTGGACCTGTCCGGCTGTGAGGTGGGCGGCGAGGGCGCGGCGGCGCTGGGCGCCATGCTTAAGAGCAACAAGGGCCTGCGCCGCCTGGCGCTCGCAAACACGCGGCTGGGCTCGCAGGGTGAGGCGGGGCGGCGGCGCGCGTGTCGGGCAGCGCCGGGCGGGGCCCTGCAGACGAGCTGTCTTGCACCTCGGCCGCTGACTCGCATCGGCGCAATGCGGCAGCTCAATCTCGCACCCCGCCTCAACGGCCCTCCCCTTCCCGCACACACACGCGTGTCGGGTATATGTTGATTTTTGTAAACACACGCCCGTGCCTGCTACGCACGAGCACCGCGTCATCAACACCCAGGGCGTGCCGCGCGGAGCTGGTCAATTGAACTATGTAATGAAAACCACATGACCCGCTGTCCCAACCCCAGGCGTGGACTCCATCGTCAAGGGCGTGGCAAAGAACACCGTGCTGCAGGAGCTGGACCTGTCCCGCTGCGGCTGCGACGACAAGGGCGCGGCCTACCTGGCGCAGGTGGGCGCCGGCGCGGCGCTGCCCGGCAGCCCAATCCCGCCAGCTCCATCCCGCCCGCACACCTTCTGCCGCCTGGATTGTGCTCACTGCACCGCATCCCTCCCGCTCCCCCGTGTGCAGGCGCTGCAGCAGAACAACGCGCTGGAGCGGCTGCTGGTGGCCAACAACCGCATCACTGATGTTGGCGCCAAGAGCCTGGCTGACGCGCTGCAGGTGCGGACCTGCGGCCACAGGAAAGGGGGCGGCGGCGTCGCCCTGTGGATG
Source organism: Chlamydomonas sphaeroides (assembly GCA_001662425.1). Taxonomy (NCBI): domain Eukaryota; kingdom Viridiplantae; phylum Chlorophyta; class Chlorophyceae; order Chlamydomonadales; family Chlamydomonadaceae; genus Chlamydomonas; species Chlamydomonas sphaeroides. Next base: position 41,279 of record BDDC01000460.1, read on the forward strand.
CACGCTGGGTGGTTTGAGGAGGGTGGGAACGAGGGCAGCGGATCGGGCGCAGATGTGCAAGGAGTGCGCTTAGCCTGGAGCTGGCGTCGCCACGCATGAACATGGGTGCAGTGGCTGCCGCGCAACCTGACACGCCGCCCCCCTTGCCCGGGCCCTGCCCCTGTGCCTGGGTCGTAGGCCAACACGGGGCTGCACTTCATCGACCTCAGCGGCTGCCCCATGGACAAGAGCTGGAAGAAGCTGCTGCACAACATCATGCGCGGCCAGGGCGGTGGCGCGGGGCAGTAGACGCGAGGCGCTAGCAACCGGAGATGGGGCGGGCAGGCGAGTGCAGTATGAGGGTGGCAGCTTGGAATAGGGCAGAACAGATGCGGATTGTCGGAGAGGGGCCGCGTGAGCCGTGTCGAGTGCCGGAAAGGTGAGGGGAGCGGCGCGGGGGGACAGGGTAGCAAGTAGGACGATGGAGCGTGTTCCGCTTGCGGGGCTCCTGTGTCCCAGGCAGTGAAGCTAGCGGAGGTCGTGCCAAGTGGGGCGGCAGAGCAGCGGGCGGTGCGGGCACAGCGTCGGCGAGAAGGGGGCGCATAGATGCCTTTCGGGCCGACGGCGCAACGGGGCGGGGGGCGGCAGCGGGCATTGCTGGGCGTGGGGGCCCCGGTGCGAGCCGGCGTCGCGTGGGCGGCCGTGGCAACGTGGTTGGTTGCGAGGGCCGCCCGGCTGGTGTGATCTGGGGACTGCTGGAGAATGATTGAATGGGCGGCAAGCGGCGTGTTTGGGGGCGGCCAATCACCCCGGAGGGTGGCCCCTTGTTGGGGCAAGCCATGCACCCATGCGCAGCTGGGGAAGTTTGGGGGCGGCCTTACTGCACTCAAGTTTTTTGGGGCATCTTAACTTCTTGAGCCATGTTTAATGCTTCCCGAACGGACGATACGTGCGACATCGTACTTGCTTAGTGAGATGTGCTGTCTTAATCAGTGCGTTGGATACTGATGTGTGTGCCACCGGCGCTATGTCGGGCTCCTGCCGGGCCAGCGGGCCGGTTCGCCGGTACGCCAGGGTTCGTGTCGACGTGCTGCCCCTGCAGCGATCAGCATGCCGCTTATTGTAAAGCACATAGTATAGAAATTCCTGAACCACTGTCAAGTACGAAAGCTGTTTCGCGTAGCTGTTATTCACAACACAATATCGCTCTTTTCACGTACGTTGCACCGATACACCGATAGCTGCGCCTAGATGTGCAAAGCTGTGCATATAGCGCGTACCGGGTGATGACAGTCCGTTGCCGCCCAATCGACGCTCGCTGCCAGTGACAGTAGCAATGCAAGGCGCCGTGTTTGCAGCCCTGCTGCTACTGACGCTAGCGACATATGCAGCTGGGGCCGGCACAGGCGACGACAGCTGCCGGAGGGAAATGCACCCTGCCATGCTGGAGCGGTGAGGGGCGGGTGTGTCGAGTCCAAGCGCGCGGCCCCGGCCAGTGACCGCCAACTTGGATCATATGAGACAGCTTGTGGCGGTTTCCGATGTTAACTGGAACGCATCTGCGTTGTCTGAGGGAGGGGTGGGGGTGGGGTCACGGTTGGGGGTTTGAGGAAGTCGCACGGCGCACGTCAAGTGGCGGTGCGCCGCGGACGCTGCCCCGCACACCCTGCTTCCCGCAGCATCAAGAAGGACGTGGCGTGGCTCGATAAGGCCGGCGGCATCACCGACCATATGATACGGAACATCTCCCTGGTGAGCACAAACGCCTGGCTGACCCCCTGATTGCTCGTGCGAGCGTGATGCGCGTGACCTATGCTCGCGTCACACATGCAACCGTCCCGCTCATGCGCGCTCCAAGGCCGTCTATGCCGCTTCAGCGAGCGCCGTACCTCGCCCCGACCGTGCCCCCGGCTCCCCACAGGTGTGTGACGAGAATTTCCGGGGCCAGTGCAACGTCAAGGCGGTGCGCTTCATGATCAAGGACGGCGAGGTGCGGCGGGCGCCTGGCTGGGGGCCGCAGAGCACCGCACACGAGGGGGCCCTCTGGGCGCCCCTGGGTGAGGGCGTGTGCAGGGGTCCCTGGGGCCATCGAGCGCTGCAGGCGTACGGATGGGTCATGAAAGCCACCAGGCCTAAGCGGGGACTCGGGCATCGCGCCGTTCCGACGTGCAGGATGCAATGTGCGTGATGCCGCCTGACCGTGTTTTACCAACCGCTGCTGTACGGCAGGTTTATATGAACAGCATCCAGCCCGAATGGCGGCTGGGGCCGCCCGAGTTTATCGGGTTTCTGCTCGAACTGTACGAGACGAGCAAAAAGTACAGGTGGGGGGGCCACAGCGGCATCAAGGTCGCAGGCAATGTCGCATCGGGGCGATGCACCCATGTCCACGCAATCCTCACTCGCGGCCCGACCAGCTCCCATGCCCAAGCGCTCAAGGTTGCCCCACCCTCCCCTCCCAGGCTGCCGGACGTGGAGTTCGCCTTCAACGGCGACGATGACGCCTTCAGCCCGGCCTTTGACTTCCTGGACGGCGAGGAGGGCGAGCGGCTCAGGACGCAGTGCGTGTCTAGGGGAGGCGAGCTGTGTTGGGGTGGGCTACTGATGCGGGCTTGCCTGCATATCACGGCTTCGGTGCTCGATGGGCAATTGCGGTTGTGCGGAATGGCTGCGCCCCGCAGCTTCCACGGCGGTCCCTTCCCGCTGCTGGCGTGGAGCAAGAGCGACAAGAGCTTCGCGCAGCTGGTGCCCTACAGCGGGGCCTTCAGGTGCGGCGCCATACCGTAGTGGCCATAATCACAGATGTGTAGCTATGTTGATAGCGGGCAGCAAAGAGCCCAACTGTGGCACCAGGTAGCGGGGGCCGCGGCCCTGATGGAGGAGGGTGCCCGACAACGGGGCCTTTAGGTGGGGTCGCCCCGGGGTTGCGGGATGGCCGGGCGCAGGGCAGGGAACGGTTGACGCAGCGCCGGCCATCGCCCCTCGGCTGTGGGGAGTGCGGGCGCAGCTACATACGTACATCGCTGCGGTCGCCCGTGCCGAGTTCTCTTTGTAGACACGCCCCGCTTGAATCTCTCGTTCGAATGGCCTTCTGGCGTTGTGTGGCTGCGGCTAACCCTGCTGCCCGCCGACCTCGCCAAAGGTGCACGGATGACAGCTTCGATGCGCTGCTGAGCCGACTCGACGATGTGATCCGGGGGGTGCCCTGGCCGGAGCGGAAGAAGGTGCGGGCCCAAGCAAGGCTGTTGCTGGCTGGGGTCCGGACCACGTGCGAGACAGCAGCGCTGGCTCAGGGCCGGAGGCCCCACCCTCTGCTGCGCTGAGCCTCCGAAGGGCTGGCAAGGGTCCCGCCAGTCGTACGCGGGGCGGTGGCGTTGAGCACCGCCACGCACTCTTGGGCTGGGGTCCGCCGCAGCCACCGCGCTGGCCGCCACTCCCGTTCCTTGCTCCTGCGCAGGTGGCGTTTGGGCGCTGGAACAACTTCTGCGCGCTCTACATTGATCATGAGCCGCCGCTGCCCAACGGCGAGCCGTTCCCCTGCGCGCGGGAGTGGTGGCCCAAGCTCAGCCCCAACAACTCGGAGATCATGGCGAGTCCTTTGGGTGCCGCGCTCGGCCTCTTTATTGTTGCGGCGCGGATCAGGCAGGACGGCCGCCGCTCTTGCTGCAGCAACCCGGTGCTCCCATAAGCCGCGAGCTGTCGTCTGCAGCCTGACTGCCCCCGACTGGCGCCCACCGCCCAGGATGTGTACTGGCTGTCTGACGGCTCTGACGCGCCCAAAGCACACGCCGTGCCCCTGGCGCACCAAAACAGCTGGAGGTGGGTTGTCTGCGAGCGTGTGCGTCGGGGGTTCAAGGGAGGGACGAGGGATGCGGGCCGATGCAAGCCACGGAGCGCGTGCACCGCGAGAGCGGCCTGGGCCGGTGGGTGGCAGTGCTACTACGGGTGTAGACCGGTTGTAGATGGGGGCCGCGCTGCCGCGTGGGCCCAGCTCGCAGCATCCCTCCGCCACACGTCGCCGTGCCCAGGTACATTGTGTCAACGGACGGCTGGGCCATATCGTCCAAGTTCGACAAGTACCTGCTGCTGGGTAGCCTCATCATCAAGGTGGGGGAGGCAGCAGGTCACTCCGGAGCAGCGCACCCAGGCCCACACCCTCCCCACGCAGCGAACGCGCACCTCCGGGCCTGTGTGAGCAGCATGCCTCCGCCGTGTTGTACGGGACTGCACCGCTGCCGTACTCGGCTTGCCGTTCCCGCAGTCAAAGAGCTCGCGGTACGGCTTCTACTACGACGCCATCAAGTCTGACGAGCACTACATCCTGGCGCTCAACAGCTCTTCCTCTGACATCCTCGGGGTGCGTCGGACGGTCGGCCCGCGCATTTGCTCCAGCCGGGATCTCCGCATTGGCCAGTCCGCCAGCCGACCACCAACGCGCGTTGAGCTCCGTGCTTGCTCCCCTGCACCTCGACCTTGCAGCCGGCCAGCCAGGGAGTCGGTCGCGCAGATGCTAAATTCCTGGGGCCATTTCGTCCAGCGATTATCTCTCGCGTCTAGCATGAACCGAAGTGGCCGCTGCTGCTGCTTCCGCTCCCTGCCCTTGCCGCGCGCAGGCTCTGGAGTGGTGAGTGGCAGGGCGGTAGCCGCGGTAGCCGTTCGTGGCCGTCAGCAGCAGCGTGGCGTCGCTCCATGCTGCACTCGCGGGGCCTGCAGGCGCACGGAACAAGTCCGACATCACCGGACGGTGTGCGCCGCATGTCGTGCGCCTCTGCGCCCGCGGTGCCCCTCCCGCCGCTGCGTACCCTCAGGGCGGTGAAGCACGACGAGGAAGCGCACCGCATCGCCATCAACGCGCAGACCTTTGCGGTCAAGCACCTGCACCGCGGGGCGAGGCTGTGCTACTATCGCACGCTGCTGGAGGAGCTGAGCAAGCGCATGAAGTGAGCGATGGGGCGCTGGGGCACCCTCGCATCACGCCCGCGACCAGCGCCCCACCTGGCCCGGCGTGGCCTGTGCCGTGTCCGTGGCCTGCATCAGGCACGCTCGTCAGGGGCGCCCCACCTGCCCTCAGGATTCATGGCTGCTTCAGCGCGCAGGTCCCACTGCTCCTCAGCACCCATGCCTCGCATAGCTCCCGCACCTCGCCGCCCTGCCCTCACCCGAACCCCCTCACCCGACTCCTCCTTGTGCCAGCCCATCCCTCGCTCCCGGCACTCACACACCCGCGGCTGTTTTCAGCGCAAGCCCGCAAACATTTGGCTGCTGCCTGGCTCCGCCCGCCCCTCCCCGCCTGGCCCCAGGTACAAGCCCGACTGCTCGCAGCGCAAGCTGTGCCTGCCGCTGGGCCGCTTCCTGGAGTTCCTTTCCACGTACCACAGGACGTCCAGGACCTGCCCGTGAGTGGGAGCCCAGGGCGCCGGAGGCCTCGGGGCGCGCGGTTGCGTGTGCGCTTGCGTCAAGGCGCTGAAATCAGCCCACGGCGTTGGGCGCTGCGGGGTAGCCCTGGCGCTTGTCTCAGCCGACGATGATTGATGCGCAGCCCCGGAATTCGCCGGGCGGCGCTGCTGTGCCCGTACGTACGTGTGCACGTGACGTGGCTGCGGACTGTCGTGCAGGTACCAGGAGGTGCTCATCAGGCACAGCACCAACCGCTCGCTGCCCGGGACAGGTGCGATCGTAACGATGCTGCTCGTTGCACAGCACTCCATTGCAGCCAGCTGACACGTGAGGCGATGCAGCTCGGATGCGCATGTGATGCGTTGTTGGCCGTTGTCGTGTCGGCAGCGGTAACGCAAAGTGAGTGCCGTTGTGCCTTTCCGCGCAGGTGGTCACGCGGACGGGGAATTCTCCGACCAGCGAATCCGTGAAATGCTTAAGAACGACAAGTTCTTCCCCCTCGACACCGACCTGCCGCTAATCAAGGAGCAGGTGTACTTCCCTGGTCGGCGCCGGAGAGGGCTGCGGGAAGGTGGCACGGGCCAGGGAGGAGCCGGAGGGGTGATCTTGACTGCACACGGGTTTGCGGATGCGCAGGAGTGGAAGGCTGGCTCGATAGGGTCCGGGATAAGTGACTAGAGCGCGGCGAAGCTATGACGCCCGAAGGCGGGCTCTGTAGGGCCCGAGTCACGGAACTAGAGCGCGGCGAGTCAAGAACTCAAGCGGTGGACGAGCTTGGGTGGCGCGCGCCCGTCACGCTTCCCGCCATCGCGGCTCCTCGGTTGCGTGGCGTGGTAGTAAGCGTGGTAATATGGTTTGCGATGGTTTGCGATGAAGCAGAGCGTCGTGGGCGATGCTCGCGGTGGTGCCGTCTCACACAAGAGTAACGGACTCAACCCCCCGCGGTTAGGCTGATCGCGTCTAGGTGAAACTACACGAACGCCCTGTGTTCGTGATTGCCTTCGCCCGGCTGCATCGAAGGCCAGCAACCTTGCGTTTTACTCGGTAGCATTCGCCAGCTTCGCTGGACCCCTCGTGCACCAAAAGCGACTACTGTCCACACAATAGAACGTATCACTCTGCCAACTACGTGCACTGTAGCATCTTGTCTGCTTGCGCGCTTGCTGAGCTTGCCACGCCCGCCATCATCACATTGCCAGCGTTCCCAGAGTCCGGTGGCGGGAGCTGGCTCAATATCTACCTGCCGCAGCTTGCACTTCTGAGCTTCACACAGCTGCACCGTGGACTGAGCACCGGGCCGTTACAGGGCCGTCGTCGCTCGCGCTGAACTGCGGAAGACGCACACGGCGCCGTTCAATTTGCTATTTGCTGCATCGCGAGGCAAACGCAGCTATCGACCACGTTGTCCCGGACTGTGCTCCGTGATTGGCCATGCTCCGGCCGTGGCAAGCGCGTTCCCTGCTGATGGCGATGGCACTAGCACTCATTGTTGCGCTTCTGCCATTCGCAACTGCGGGCGGGTAAGAGCTTGCGTGCAAGTCGATCGACTCGGCGTGTCCAGCCCAGCCGGGCCCAGCCAGCTCGCCATTGCCCTCAATACTTCCCCGCCCCCGCACGCGCAGGCTCTCGGGGCCCCGAGCACTGCGTGCGCTGCTCCAAGATGACGTGGAGCAGGAGCGGCTGCTGGACTCGGCCGCCCCGCTGGCCAGCTTCTTCGGCCAGGTGCGTTTTGGTATTTAGTAAACTGGAGCCTCGTGGCCCCCGCATAGTCCTGGCGCTCCGTGCCCTCGCCAGCAACCCGTGCACCCGCCCCTTGCCGCCGCGCCTCCCCCGCCGCTCCTGCCTCAGGCTGCCGCCAACTGCAGCACCGCAGCCTCGGCCTCCAGCGCGCGCGTGTCCATCCAGCGCCTCAGCCTCTTCAGGACGTGCTTCCTGCTGGCCGCGGCCTCGGGCCCGAGCCCTTGCAATGCCGAGTCCGAGTGCTGCACGCCGGGCGCCGGCACGGACCAATTTGCGGAGCTTGCCATTCTCGCTGGTGCGTGCTGCGGGGCTGCGGGGCCTCGGTTGCTCTTCGCTGGCCCGGTGGAAGCCGGCCGTCCCTAGGGAGATGGGGAGGTGCATCTTGCAGGGCTACGGGGAACGGGGAACGGCAGAGCCGCGAAAAGTGGCCCCGCACTGCTAGCTTTACGCAACCCAAGCAACCAAGCAGCAGCGAGGGCCGAGGCTCACGGCCTCTGCAGCTCGACGCGCTCTGCCAGCTCGCCGCTCCCTAGGCTCGGCCCGGCCCCGTGTTCTACCCGCCGCCGCCCTCGACCGCGGCACCTTCCGCAGGCGCGGGCTGCAACGACGCGGCCATTGCTGGCGTCACCCTCAACGGACTGGCACTGCCGCCCGCCGCCCGCCGCTGGGAGCCGGTGGCCGGCAACGCCAGCGTGCTGACCTTCACCGGCCTCAGCGCATCCACCTCCGCCGGTGCCGACGCCGACGGCCTGTCGGCGCACGCGCTGTGCATTACTCTGCGCCCCAACAACCGCCGCTGCAACCTGCTGCACCAGTTCTGCCGGCCGCCGATTGGCGAGGCGGGCTCGGCCGCCAACGAGACCGTCGACACGTGCAGCGTGCTGGTTGGGCACGGTGCCAGCGCTGGGTGCTGCCCGGTGGCGGCGGTGCCGTTTGGCGCCGCGCCGGCCGTGCCCCCGGTTGACTTCACGCTCAAGGTGTGCGCGAGTGCTGGGGTGGCAGCAGGAGCACGGGATGGTCGGATGCCGCAAGGGTCGGGCTCGTCAGCGTGAGGCGTGGCTGCAGGCCGCGGCGGCTCGCACCGCCCGGGACGGCTGCGGCGGCACGAACCCTGGCCCGTGCGTCCCCCCGGGCTGCAGGGCTACTTCAACGTCACCGCCACCTCATGCGCCCGCGTCAACGGCAACGCCACCCTGGTGGCGCAGCTGAAGGTGCGGCCCTCGGCTGCACGCGGCGCAAATGGGCGCCGGGCGGGCGCAGGTGGGACAGCGGCTGTTGCTCTGCAGCAGAGCCAGGAAGGGCGCCGGCTGTGGCTGCCTACCTAGGACCCCAACCAGGCCCATCCGCAAAGGCGGCAACGGGGGCCCCGGCCCTGGTCGTAGGACAGGGCGCGGGGGCGCAGCGTGCGGCGGGCATAAGACGTACATCTGACGTACACCCATCCCAAACACACCACACTGTATCAGCTCTGCACTCACCTCCTCCCCGCCGCCACTATGTCGCACACCCCGCAGGCCGCCATCGCGGCCACGGTGGCCTCCGGCCTCGCCATCGCTGCCGAGGCCGTGGAGCTGGTCCTGCCGGCTCAGCCCTGCTCGCCGGAGGACTCGTCGCTCACGGCCACCATGCTGCTGCACTCCATGAACACGGCCGATGAGCTGGTGAGTGGGCAGCCGCGGGCAGCGGGCTGGGGCCGGGCTGGGGCTGGGAGGCAGCGTGTGTGCTTGGGCGGGGCCCACGTGGCCGGGTGCCCGTCGGGCCCTGCGCGGCCTGGCTGCTGCCTGCTCGTGATCCTTCACCCTCTCATTGTGCCCGATTGTGTCACGCGCCGCAGGGTGTGCCTCCCCGCCTGGTGCCGCTCCTACGCGGCCCGGCTATCCGCCTCCTCGGGCTTGGCAGCGCTTTGTTGGAGCCCATTCCCGACCCGCCCATGCCGCCCAGCTCGCCGCGCGCGCCGCCGCCGGCCCCGAAGCCGCCCGTCGCGCCGCGCCACCCGCCGCTGCCGCCCAAGTCGCCATCGCCCCCCAAGAAGCCGCAGTCGCCCAAGCCCCCCGGCATGCCGCCTAAGCCGCCGACGCCGCCCAAGCCCCCGGCTCCGCCCAAGCCTCCCGCGCCACCGAGGCTCCCGGCCAAGCCCTCGCCGCCGCTGCGCCCGGCCAAGCCGCCCACGCCTCCCTCCAAGCCCTCGCCTCCGCCCCTGGCTCCCGGCAAGCCGCCCAAGCCGCCCGGCAAGCCCAACACGCCGCCACGGCCGCCGCCGCGCCCGCCGACGGTGGTGCCGCGTGACGCCACGCTGTTTGAGCTCAAGGTGGGTCGGCAGGGGGTCTTTGCTGGCTGTGGCTTAGCGGTTGCGGCGGTTGGGCAGGCGACCTTCAACAGAGCGTAAGGAGGGCTGGGAGGGTGTGAGGGTTTGTGTGGGCTGTCGCCAGGTCGCCGCCGACTAGGGCAGGCGGCTCGGCAGGCCTGCAGGCGCGCAGGACAGAGGCGGACAGTGGCGGGTCCGCTGCAGCCTTGTGGCCAGGGTCAGGAGTCCAGGACTAGAAGGGTCCCAGAGCTGCTTCGGTACCGCTTGCGCGGTGGAGGAGAAGGCGTACAAGCGCTGTGCCAGCTGACGCGAGGGCCCTGCCTTGGTCCCCCTGCTTGAAGGCCAACTTTGTGACGGAGGCCATGGGCTGCGGCAACCTGACGGCCAACCCGGGCCTGGCCGGCCGCATCGCGGTAGGCAGGGCGCTGGGACAGAGGGTCGGGCCGGCAGGCTGTGCGAGCAGGGGCGCAGGCTGGCGCGGGGTGGCGTCGCCGGGGCCGGGCAGCGAGTGCGCGTGAGGGCCAGCGGATGGGGCTGCCTGCGCTGAAACGGGGGTTTGTGGTTCGCGTACGTGTAGCTCCCCCCTCGATGCCGTTAAGGAAGGCGCAGGGCGCCCCAGTATCGCTCTGCGCTACTCTCGCGCCGCCGCCTGCCCGCTCGCGGCCACCATGCTCGCCGCGTCGTGGCCTCATCTTGCTCCCCCTCCCGTCCCGCCCCCATCCTGCCCTGCCCCTCAGACGAGCATGTTCGCCGAGTACGCGCAGTCGCTGCAAGTGCCGCCGGCGTCCATGCTGCTCATCAACAGCGGCTGCGACGCGGCGGACAACGTGTTGACGCTGCTGCTTGCCTTCCGCAATCTCACCCCGGCCAACGCGGAGCGCATCCCGGAGGAGTCCAGCGGTTTCCTGGACGAGACCTCGCAGCGATACGGCCTGGAGGTGCAATCTGTCGTACGGACGTACATGCCGCCGCCGCCGCCCAACGATCCGCCGTACCCACCGCCGTCGCCGCCCCACGCGCCGCCGACGGTGCCGGCGCCGCCGTCGCCGCGGGCGCCAAGCGACGACGCGCCGCCTCCGTACGGCTCGTACGCACCGCCGTACGGTGGCAACCCGCCCACTTACTCGCCGCCGTCGTACGGCTCCCCGCCGCCATACGGTTACTGATGCTAAAGGGTAAGAGAACTTCGTGGGCCGCATGCAGCTGTCGTGGCCGTTGTTTTGTTGGCCTGCGAAGCGATGCCCATGCGTGGATAGGATTGAGCGGTCAGGCTAGTCACATTGAACAGGGAGGGGTCAGCTGCAGCTCAGCGAAGGCTTAAGGATTGGGCGCCCTGGCAGGATGAGCAATTGTGGCGAATGCATGCATGGCTGACGGGCTTCAGTGGAGTAGCTATGCTCGGGGGCTCACGGACATGCAGAGGCCGAATGCTCATGTGCATGGCTGAGGGACGTCGCGTGCCATTCATGACATATGTTGGGCCGGGTGTGCTGCTATCCTGTGTTGGGCAGGAGGTGTCCTCCTGGTGTCGGAGGCGCGGGTTGGTCGGGTTGTGGCGGATGGATACGAAGCGGCACGGTTTGGCTGCCTGTCAAACCTCATGGCCGTGTTTTCTACTGCGCGCGTAGCACTGTGCAGCATTTTCAGCCAACCTTAGCTTCGCTGCATTACTCTGCAGCTGTCTTCGCAATCCTGCGACCAACATATGACCAGCTCTGAACCTGGCAAACGGGATGACGACAGCCGGTGCTTGCAACGAAGCAGAAGCAACGTGGAGGCGCAGCTTTCGGGACAGTGGCGCCGAGTTGCGTCGACGCATTCGCTGCAGGTGAAGAATGCACTGTAAACACCCTGGCGCTGCGATCTTTATAAAGAGCTGGTGATTGCACCTTGGCCTCATCGCCGCGCCCTTGCCCTGGCAGTCGCTTCTCGACCCCCCGGTTCCCGAGCCTGCCTCTGGCCGCACCGGACGAAGGCTCCTCGGGTGGGCCACTCAGCTGAAAGGCACTCTCATTCTCAGCAGCAACGCACACTGCCTGCCCGTTTGCAGGCAGGTCATGTGCAACCCGTCGTGCGTGGTCAGCTGGTCACACCCGCACTCCACGTGCTGATGCGCAGGCTGCTTATGCTGGCGGGGGCACTGGCAATCGGCCTGACACACGCCCTGCACGCGGTGAGATACCAGAACAGGACCGCACACACAGCGCCACAGTGTCTTCCCGATGGACGCCGGCAGTCACAGTGCCTGGTCTGCCACCGTGGGCCCCTGCTGCGCAGGCCGCGCTGTGGCTGCCCGCCAGCTTGCAGCCGCCGCTGCTGTCCACCCTACGCGCCAACTCGTGAGCAGCGCGCAGCCGGGGTGGAGCCGTCCTGGTGCTGGCAGTTGCAATTGCGCTCACGGCCTTCAGCGTTCAGGTCCTCACAGCCAGCACGTGTGTGCCTCCGCCCTGCACGCCCCTCGCCGCCCCTCGCCCTGCACCCAATGTCCGCTCGCCTTGCCCGCCACCTCCCACCGCCTCCCGCAGCGACCGCGTCTTCCAGCTCGCCTTCACGCTGCACGCCACTGCCATCGCGGTGAGGGGCCGGCCGCTGCTCGCGTCTCCCATCGCCGTGGTCCTCAGACTCCTCACCGTGTTCTGCTGGCAGCGGCTGCTCGTCCAGCTGGCTGCTGCGCCGGCCACCGTCTGCGGCCCCAGGCAACTTGCGGCCCGACGCGGCGTGCCGCCGGGCCCGGTTACGCCGCCCGATCTCTGCCACACAGCCGCCGGAAACTCGCCATGGCCGCGCCCGCTGCGGCTGAGTACCGCTGCCGCCCTATGACACGCCGTCCTCCCCGCCTGCCCCCGCATGCCCCCGCATGCCGCTGCTGCCGCCATCCTCTGCCCGCTGCTGCTGCTCATGTCAGGCCTTCCTGCATTGGTTCAGCCTCAAGCTGTTCAAGCACAACTCGCCCTCACCGTGATGGCGCCAGCCGCCGGAATGCTGCCGCCAGCCGCCGGAATGCTGCCACCAGCCGCCTTTATGCTGCCAGCCGCAGCGCTGGAGCTCCTGGCCGCTGCCCGCTGGCCCGGGCAGTGGCCGTCGCGTCAGCAACCCAGCGCCGAGGCGCCCCGAGGCCGTGGTCGTGTCCGGCCCGTCCCAGCCACGACCCGCCCCGCAGTGGGGGCCGCACGGCCCACGGCAGCATGCGCCGAGCTGCGCATTGCTGTGCTCGGGGTCAGCCAGCGTCCCCGCACCAGCATCAGCGGGCAGCCAGCGCCACCACACCGGCGCTCTGTGCCGCAGGCCAATGCCCATGAGCAGCTCCAGCTGCCCTGGACCCGCTCGTCCTGGCCGCGACGCCACGAGCCCACAGCGCCGAGCCGGGGGGCCAGGCTTGGCCTGACCGGCTGGGCGCGGCGGACCCGCACTGGGCAGCTAGGGCCCGCCATGGCACCACACCGGCTGCTGCGCAGCAGCTGGGGCGAGCCATGGCAGAGCCTAGGGCACCATGCCTCCCTCCTTCAACCAGTCACTGGCTAGCCACGGTACGCCCAGGAGGCCGCGGCCGGGGTGCGCGGGATCGGCCGTGGCCATGAGGTCGGCAGGCCGGGTTGCAGCTGCAGCTCCCTTGTGTCCCGTCCGCAGCGCCCGCCTTGCCCCCTTCCGGGTGCGCCCTCACGGCCTCCGGTTGTGGTTCGTGCGGCCCCCGTTCGGGTGCGCCCTCACTGCCGCACCCTTGTCTCCCCGTGTCGCCTCCCTCCCTCCCTCCCTCCCTCCCTCCCTCGCCCAGGCCCCCTCGCTGCACCAGGTGACGCACTCGCGGCTGCTGCGGTGCACCTTCTCGCTGCAGCAGGGTTTTGCCAAGCTGCAGGCGGACCTGGAGCCACTCACGCGCCAGGCCAAGCAGCTGGCCAAGCAGGAGGCGCGCGAGGCGGCGCAGCGGCAACTGGAGCGGCCACTGGACATGCGGCTGTGCTGCTGCCACCCTGCTGCCACGCTAGCGAAGCCTTGCTGCTGCGGATGGATTCTGAACTGCGCGGGCTGTCTTGCGGCCACCTTGTGTTGCGCCGGCCGCCTTGCTGCTAGCGAAACCTTAGCCCTTCAACCAAGCAGTGCCCCAACGTTGGGGCGCATGCATGCGATGATAGCCCCGATGGTCGAGGGGCGCGGCCCGTGGAAACCAGGTGATGGACGTACCATACGGAACGTAGAAGCGGCGTGGAAGTGACACTGCAGTCAGCGCCCTGGGCGGCTTGCCAGCCCCAAGCCGATGCCAGGCATGCAAACGCCTGTGGCTACCTGGGTGCACGCTGGGCAGGCAGGAGCCGAGGGGCGTGGACGCAGGCACCGGGGCAGGCCGAGGTCTCTTATCTCGGGTGGGCACTGGGCAGCCATGCGGGCAGCTGTTTGGGTTCCGCCAGGCGCGCAGAGCGGAGGCGGGGCGTCGAGCCACAGTGTAGCCTTGTCGTACTATCCATCGTGCTGCCATGACGACAGGGGTTCGTGGCGCCGTGCACCCTGGATGTACGGCAGAGATGCCGTGCCGGCGGAGGCCTTGGCATGCGTCCTGCGTCCGCGCTCTGGGACGCATCAGAAGATATTCGTGTGTAACACATGCCGTGCCGTCGATTTTCGGGGTTTTGCTCAGCAGCATCACACCACCCGCCACAGTAGCTCTCTCAGCACGCACTCCCACTCACGGCCGTATCATGATAAGGGCTCACCGTTGTGGCAGCCCGCCGGCCCGCACCCAGCTCGCGACCCACCCCGTGATGGGCCATGCGTACCTGCTCCCGCCCTCACTAGCCCAACCACTAGCCCGGGTGTGAGGGGAAGTAGGGCTCGTCCTCCGGCGGCGGCCCCTTGTGGTCCCGCGGCCACAGTTTGGGGTCCGCCAGCATCTCCGCCAGCTGCGCTGTGCTGGCGCCGGGCAGCGAGCCGCCGCCGCCGTGCCGCGTCAGCACCTCGGAGTACCTGGGTCCGGGCGAGGGAGGCGTGCAAGGCAGTGGGTGAGCGGGGCGGCAGGGGAGTGGGCGCACGCGTGTGCCGATTCATCAGTCACACGCCCCGCGCAGCACGCCCTGGGTGTTGGTGACGCGTGTGTGTGCGGCTCCAGGGACTTCAGCGGCTGAGATGGGACTTCAGGGGCCGCAAGCGGCTGCAAGGGGCCGCAAGGGGCTGCTCGTCTGACAGGCTGGCGGCCTTGGCCGTCGCCCTGCTGCCCGTGCACCTGCCTGCCTGCCCGCAACGTCCCTGAGCGCACTCCCCGTTTTGCCTCCACCTGTCATCCTCCTCCCCCTTCCCCTTTCACTCCCCTCCCCCTGGTGGCCCCTTCCCAGTCCCTCCCACAGCCTCACTTGCACGACCCCGACGTCTGTGGCTGCGTGGTGAGGTACTCCAGGAAGCGGCCCAGCGGCACACACAGCTGCCGCTGCGAGCAGTCGGGTGTGTACCTGGGGCCAGGCGGGGAGGAGCGGGTGGTGCCGGGTGGGGAGGGAGGGCGCAGGTTGGGCGAGGGGCGGCTGACTGGCGGAACAGCGACAAGCAAGCAAGCGACGCCTGGAAGAGGGCCGCTGCGAGGGCTGGTGGAGCGCCTGGCCGGTGTGGTGGAGGCAGGGTGGGGTGAGGGCCCGGGGAGCCGGGCTTGCAGCTACGCGCAGGACCTGATCCCGACATGCCCCATGGCCGCAGCGCCCCCGTCGCTCACATCATGCGCTTGCTCAGCTCCTCCAGCAGCGTGCGGTAGTAGCACAGCCTCGCCCCGCGGTGCAGGTGCTTGACCGCAAAGGTCTGCGCGTTGGCCGCTATGCGCTGCGCCTCCGCATCGTGCTCCATAGCCCTGAGGGGGCGCGGGGCCGGCAGTCGGCTGACACTTGGCAAGAGGATGTGTTGCCGTGTGAACAGCAGACGGCAGCAAGGGGCCGGCTCGTCAAGCCTTCACGTCAGGCGCAGCTCGGTGGGCGCCAAACGACATGACACAGATCACCGCCGCCCAGGGCCCCAGGCCCACTTACCACTTGACTCGCTGCGGCGACGGCGACGGCGCCAGGCGCATGGGCGCACAGGGAGGGGGCGGGGCGTTGGCAGGCGGCCACATCACAGGAGGGGGAGGGGCGCAGGCCAGCCGGGTGATCGAGCTATCGCCGGCAGGCCTGCGCCAGGGAGGCGCGGGAGGAGCACTCACAGGACTGCTCTCCCGCCTCCTTCCCTCACTGCTACCCGCTTATACCCTTCCCCTCCCTCGCCGGTCCCTCCTTCCCCCTCCCTCCCTGCTTCCCATTTCCACGCTCTTCCTCCCGGCCCCTCCTTCCCCCCTCACGTCCAGGATGTCGGCCCGTGTGTCGTTCATGGTGGCCAGGAAGTGGACGTCGCTGGCCAGGGCGTCGTAGTAGAAGGCGTAGCGCGAGCTGACGGCCTGGGGGCGGAACGGGGCGGGAGGGGCGCGAGGGGCGGTGGCTATGGGCCAGCAGA
The DNA here is from genome assembly GCA_001662425.1 of Chlamydomonas sphaeroides. Taxonomy (NCBI): domain Eukaryota; kingdom Viridiplantae; phylum Chlorophyta; class Chlorophyceae; order Chlamydomonadales; family Chlamydomonadaceae; genus Chlamydomonas; species Chlamydomonas sphaeroides. Next base: position 57,153 of record BDDC01000460.1, read on the forward strand.
GCGCCATGTGGGTCGGAGCTGCGCCCGCGCGGTGCGGCCCGGGACGAGGCGGGTGAGGGGGCTGTGCGAGGCAGCCGGCCCCGAGCAGTGCCGCTGTGCTGGTGGGCTGGTGGGGCAGTGCCGTGCGCTGGCCACCTGGGGTGCGGAGCCCCAGCCCCACCCAGCAGCTGGTGTTTGGGTGGCATGAGTGGGGTGGGTGTCGGTCGGCTGGAGTGCCTTGCGCCCCACCTTGATGATGAGGCTGCCCAGCAGCAGGTACTTGTCCAACTTGGACGACACGGCCCAGCCGTCCGTGGACACAAGGTACCTGGCGTCGTTGGGGCCGTGGCCGCGGGGCGGCGGCGGCGGTCGGTGGGGCAAGGGGCAGGGACTGCCTAGCTGCGGCAGCCCCCCGCCGCGGGCACAGCACGTTTGATCGGCAGATAAGGCAGCAGCACGGCATAGCCCGGGGCGGCAGGCCACACTGCCACACCAGCGGCCTTGACTCCGCCTCCCGTCACTGAGGACCCCTGCCGCTGGGCGCCGCGAGGGCAGATGGGCTCGCCCCTCCACGGCTGCCGCTCCACGCCTGCCCAGGCGCACCGGTAGCGGTTCTGGTGGTTCAGCGGCACGGGTGACGCCCGCTTCCCATCGCGGTCCCCGATGATGTGGACGTCCTGTGCGAGGGGCGGGCCACGGGCGCAGCGGCACGGCGCCTTGGCGGAGTGCGTGCAGGGGCTGCAGGGGCTGCAGGGGCTGCAGGGGCTGCAGGGGCTGCAGGCGGCATGCCCCACCGAGACGGCAGGCAGACACGCTGCCGTACCACCGCACTGCCGTACCGCCGCACTCCCCGCCGCCGCCCGCGCCCGCATACCCCTCCTGGGGCCCCACCAGCAGGCCGTTGGAGGCGTTGGTGAGCATCGGCAGCCAGGCGCGCGGGCACAGGAAGCGGGTGCCATCCTCAAAGTACGGCATCTCCGCCAGGTAGGGCGCGCAGAACTTGTTCCAGCGCCCGAACGCCACCTGCGCGGGAGGGGGCAAGGCAGCGGCGGCTCCCGGCCATCACGGCACAGCGCGCATGAGGTGACTCCGCCGGACGCACGCCGCTTGCAGGGGTGAGTGGGGCAGCAGGGAGTGAAGGCGCGCGGACTAAGCCTGTGGCGCGGCTCGAGCCGCAGGAGCTGGCGCGCAGGGCGAGCGCGGCAAGGGGCGACGGAGTGGAGGGCACAGCTGCCGATCCCGTGTGCGCGCAGGACAGGGCTGGGCCAAAGCCCTTGGCCGGACCCTGCCCGCCTCGCGGCCCCTGGGGCCCCCCTGGGGGCTCAGCACGCACCTGCTGCCGGCTGGCCCAGGGGATGCGCCCAAACTCGTCCAGCCGCGACAGCAGCGAGTCCCAGCTGTCGTCTCCGCACCTGGGGGAGGGGCAGGTGGCGGGGCAGGTGGCGGGGCGAGAGGGGGAGCGACGCGCACCGTGGGGCGGGGCGAGGAAGGGGCGCGGCCGGTGGGAGCGGGGGCGAGGGTGCAGGGGTCGCATGCGGGGCTGCTGCGGGTGCAGGCCTGCCCCCAGCCAAGAGCTGGCTGCTGCCGCTGGCTGGCTGCCGTTTCCCTGTGCCGTGCCCTGCCTGCCCAACCCTGCGGCCCGCGGCCCTGCCCCACGGCCCCACCTGAAAATCCCGCTGTGGTCACCCGCACCCCCATCAGGGCCGCGGCCCCCCCTGCCTGGTACCACAGACGGGCACTTTGTTGCCCGCTATCAACATTGTATCACAGCTGCGATATTGGCCACTACGGTATGGTGCCGCACCTGAAGGCCCCGCTGTAGGGCACCAGCTGCGCGAAGCTCTTGTCGCTCTTGCTCCACGCCAGCAGCGGGAAGGGACCGCCGTGGAAGCTGCGCGCCCGGCACGCACGGGGCAGGTGGGCGGGCGCAGGGGGCCAGGGCAACACCAGGCGCTCGGGCAAGCTGCGTCCCAGTGCCTAGTGACGCACACGAGCTGCTGCGAGGCCCCGGGCACACGGGGTCAGGGCGACCGTGCGGCGAGGCCGGCTCAGCGGGTCAGCGTTGCACGGCCACCCGGGCCGAGACGCCTTGGCAGGCGCCGGCAAGCAGCGGCGGCGTGGAGCGCGGCGGCGTGGGGTGGCCTCACATTGTCCTGAGGCTGGTTGCGTCCGCCCAGTCGAACGCGGGGCTCGTGGCGTCGTCGTCGCCGTTGACCGCAAACTCCAAGTCCGGCAACCTGGGAGGGGCGGGCGCGACAGGTTTGTCCGAGGGACAGCGCGGTAGTTCGCACGAGCTGTGGCAAGACCCGTCAACCGCATGGGCGCAATGCTGGTGAAGGCCGTCTCCCCGGACCGCAGCAGGGGCCAAGGGCTGTCTACGGCGGGCCCCTGGCGGGCCCCCGTGGCGCAATGACGTACTTGTACACCTTGCTCGTCTCGTAGAGCTCGAGCAGGAAGCCGATGAGCTCGTACGGCCCCAGTCGCCACATGGGGTGCAGGCTGTTGAGGTACACCTGCCGTACGGCAGCATTGGGTACGGCATTGGGTACGGTGAGGCGTTGGCGCCGGCCGCGGGAGCGCGTTGCGTGGGCGGCATGCCGCCGGCGCGGCTGCGCCGCTGCAGCCCCATGTCCTCCCTGCGCCCCCACACCCCAACGCCACTTTGCACGGCAGCTGCAAGGGGCGGCCACCAGGGGGTAGCTGCAGTCCGCTGCCTCAAACCCGCCACAGCAGGCCGCGCCGGCCCCAAGTAGACTGACGGGCGGCGCAGCTGACACCCTGACAGACCCAAGGCCACACGCCGGCCGCGCCACCGCGCCCGTCCGTGGCATCACCTCGCCGTCCTTGATCATAAACTGCGAGCACACACACGAGTCACGACACGAGGGAGCGTGGGAAGGCCGCGGCATCAGCGCGTCAGGGGAGCTGCGTGGACGGCGCCGCAGCATGGGGTCCCCTGCGCACGGCGCGCTCGGCCGCAGGTGAGCGCTGCGGCCAGGCCGTGCCGAGCTGCGGCGCAGCAACTGCGGCGATGGCCGGGCAGTGGCAGAGGCGTGCCCCGGTGGCGGCAGGCCGCGGCGAGCTTACCCGGATGACCTTGACGTTGCACTCGTGGCGCACTTGCCTGTCGCACACCTGCACGCCAGCGAGCGGCCAGGCGCGGCGGGCAGCCGGTTGGTTTGGGAGCCGCCGGGCGCCGCAGCGAGCCCAGCGCACCGCTGGAGCGCGGCTGTGGTCAGCGCGGGTAGCTGGGTGGCAGCTGCCGGCGCTGTACGCATCGCGGTGCCGTGACGGGACAGTGGGGCACCACGCAGAGTGGCGGGACGCGGGCTTCTGAGCACGTTGACCGGCGCACCAGCGATATGTTGCGGATCATGGCATCCGTTATGCCGCCCGCTCGGTCGAGCCAAGCCACGTCCTTGTCAATCCTGAGGCGAGGGGAAGCCGTGACGGCAAGCCGCGGCGGCGCTGGCACGTGCCCTGCTGTAGCAAGACACGACGACGGTACGACCGTCAACCCCACATCGACGTCCACGCCACACCAGCACCAGGGTCTTGCCTCCCTCCCGTCTCGGCGCCGTTCCGCCAGCGACCAGACGGTCGGCGGCGCGTCCGCATTTGCTGCTGGTGCGCTCATGAGCCCGGGCGCAGCACGGGCGCCATCATCTCGACGAGTTTGCCAAACCAAAACCCGTCGGCACGCACCTCGCGCGCAGAGCAGGGTGTAGCGAGCAACCGCCATCGCATGTGCCCGAAGGCTCCTCAGCTGCTAAGGCTGCTCGGGTCGCGGTTGCCAACAGCAGGAACAGAGCGGCTGCCGACGCCATGCTTGTGCGCAGGATTTGCGCCGGATCACTACCATCCGCTATGCATCTGCTGCTAGTCAAGCATCGTGTGGGAACTTCCGTGGTTATATGTGACACGGAGCCGGGAGGACACCTGTAAACGGAACGAAGCACTGTAATGCGAGCGTACTACTATCAAAGGCTCAATATGGAACACAAGGCAGAACTCCGACGCGGACCCCCCGGACAGAGCAAAGTACAACGGGCCATACGACTTGCGAGTTGCGACCTTATGCGTGTGATGGGTTTGTCCGTGCGTTATCAGGCCCAAGTTCTATGGCTACTGCATTTACAGAAGCAATCACAACCCTTCATAGTCTAGCGACCCCAGGGTCGCTAGTTTCGACAG
>BDDC01000461.1:7771-25855 GCA_001662425.1 Chlamydomonas sphaeroides
GGTGGGCTTGGGCAGGGGCGGGGGACGGGCCTGGGGGGGCGCGACATGGGCTTGGATGGGGGCCTGCGAGCACAGGCAGTGAGGCTACCAGGGGGCCGACTCTCCTCCGGCACCTCAGTCCTCCTCCAGCGGCGCCGCAGCACTGCGGCTGCGGTTGGCTAGCCGTCGCCGCCCCCCCCCCCGAGTTTGGAGTTGGGTAGCTTGTTTGCTACTCCCACGGTGCAGCCCCGCCCCCATCACCCAGTGCGCCGCCGGGGCCGAGTAGCTAGGAGACGGGAGGGCGCCAATGGCTGTCCCCTTTGCCTAGCGGGTTTGAGCCAGCGCGCCCGCCGCCCCTTCACCGCTTCCTTGCGCCGCCCCGCCGCCCCAGCGCCCGTGCGGCAGCCGCCCGCTCCGCACACCCCTTGCCCCAACCCGACCCCTACCCCGACCCCAACCCTCCTGCCGCAGAGGGCTTCGACGCCTCCAACTTTGTCATCACCCACCAGGCGGTGAGCGGCTGCGCCGCAAGAGGGTGTTGCCGGCCGCGCCGCGCCGTACCGTGCCGTATCGCACCGTGCCGTACCGTACCGTATCGTGCCGTACCGCACTGCATCGCCGTGCCGTGTCTCGCGGGTCGCTGGTGCGTGTGCCGTTCCGCACCGAATCCGTACCATATAACCCGTTTGCCGTACCGCACCGAATCCGTACGTGCCAGACGCCCCGTGTGTCTTCAGACGACCCCAAGCGCGTCGCGAGTGTTGGAGTTCGCCGATGGGGCTTGTCTGCGCGTGTCAATCCCCAGCTCCCCCCGCCCGGCCCCCCTCGCCCGGTCCCCCCTCAGGACATGTACTCCCTGGCTGTTGTACTGTGGGAGATGCTGGCGGGCCAAAAGCCCTGGGCGCGGAAGAGCCCCATGGACGTGGCGCTGCTGGTGGGCGGCCGGTGAGGCCAGCAGCACGATGCCGTTGGTATGTTTAGGGGGCTATCAATACATTGTATACATATGAATCATGATAAGTATGATGGTCCTTGTGAGATACGTCCGCAAGGGCCCCATGGACGTGGCGCTGCTGGTGGGCGGCCGGTAAGAGCAGGACGACGAAGTTGTGTAAATACAGGGGGGCACAAATACATTGCGCATCAGCTACTATGATGGCTATAACGGGCCGTGTGAGTATGGCCCGCAAGAACCTCATGGACGTGGCGCTGCTGGTGAGGCGGTGGGGGGGGGCGGTGGGGGGGGCGGGCCCGGAGCCCGCGCGTGTCAAACCACAGGGTCCGGTTGGGTCTATGAGCCCGGAGCGGAGCTGGTTCTGTGAGCCGTGCCAGCCTTGACAGCGGTATGGGATGCTCGGCACCCGCTTTGGTCGTCTTCGGCAGCGGCCCCGAGGCCTCACGCCAGCCTCCTGTCCACACCCTCAGCACGCCCGCCGCCGAAGAAACCCCTTGCTACTTTCTACTGCACACTCGAACACACCCCTTTCCTTAGCAATTATCTCAACCTTTGCGGAGCCCCTACTGCCGCCCTAAATTCCCCTGTCACCTTAGCCTAGCGGGCCCGATCCGAGCCAGCGCGCTCACCGCCCCAACAACGCACACCCCTCCCGCTCCCTCGCCCTCCTCCGCAGCGGCGCTCGGCTGCCGCTGGCCGCCATCCCCCAGCCCCGCTGCCCTCCGCGGCTGGCGGCGCTGCTGGGGCAGTGCTGGGAGGCCGACCCGCGGCGGCGGCCCGCAGCGGCGGAGGCGGCCAAGGGCCTGGCCATGGCGCTGCAGGTATTGTGCGGCCATACGCATGTTATAGCTGTTATGTTATGGTGATTGTAGTATATACGATTTCTTAATGTTACGGCGCATGGCGGACGACTTAGAGGTGGCCAAGGGCCTGGCCATGGTGCTGCAGGTATTGCGCGACACCACATACGATGCTTTACCAAGTTGATGATGTTATACATAGTGGTGGCTGTCTGCAACGCAACAGAAACACTATGGTACATGTGGGTAGGCTCAAGAGCTGGTCAAAGGGCTCGCCACGGTGCTGCCATCGTGTCGTGTCTTGCTCGTGAGAGCCCACATGGGCTGGAACCGTGGACGCGCCCCAGCCAGGCGTCGGGGGCGCGAGGCGGGAGCGGTGCCCAAGGCCTTCGCCAACGCGCTGTGGCCCCCTCGACCTCGCTACGTATCGCCCCGGTACCCTGCCCGTTGAGGACACCACCGTGGCAGCGCCTCGATGCCGCAGACTCCCCACCCCACGCACAGCGCCCCTTAGCTTGCCGCGCGTGCCGTGCAGTGGCTACATCTCCTACAGCAATTCTCTATCTATATGTAGTTGTTTTTGGACACAGCACCGCAGCAATCGCCCAGGCGAACGTACCGGCGCGCTCCGGCCTGCTCGCCTCCCCACCCCACCCCTCCCCTCCCTTGCAACCACAGGAGCTGGATCAGGGCGGCCCTCCGCCAGAGCCGGCGCACGAGCGCTCGCGGCTGGCAGCGGATGGCAGCGGCGAAAAGGACGTAGGGCGCCGCGTGCTGCTGCAGGCGAGCAAGAAAGGCCAGCGTTCGATGGAGTCAATAGAAATCATTGATATGAATAGTCGATGTATCGATAGCGGCCGACGGCAGCGGCGCCGCGTGCTGCAGCAGGCGAGAGACAAGGCCCCTTGCTTGCGGCGTCGGCCGTTGGCTCGCTACGGCAACTCTCGCTATCTTCGTACTAGCGAGCTCCTGTGTTGTGCGTTGCAAACCGCCGCGTTCTCTGTCACGGTGCCGTCGTCCGTTGCCACCCCTCGCTTGTGATCCCGATCGCCTGTTTGCATCTGCCGGCTGCATTCCCTGACGTGATGCAAGCCGCCAGCTCGCGTGCTGCAGCGCCTACTACATACCCACACACTTAGCCATACATACATTGACATGCCTTCGTACTTTGCCGTAGATTGGTGAAGCATCTCGCCTGGCTGGCCTTGCAGGTGTGCGCCACAACCCCGGAGGCCGCGCTCGCGGCCGCCGCCGCCAACCGCATGCACGGCGGCGGCGGCGGCGGCGGCGGCGGCAGCCCTGGCGGTGGCAGCAGCGCTGGCGGCTCGGACGGCAGCGGAAGGGGCCCCACGACCCTGGTGAGGGCCGCAGGTGGCGAGACGCCGCGTTGGGCATCGGCTTGCAGCCCGGGCATTGCTTGTGCCTGGCAGCGGCAGCTCGGGGCTTGGGCGTCGCGTTCTTCACACATGGGGCGCCCCCCTTTCCCTCCGGCCTGCCCCTTGCCCCTCCGTCGCAGGGTCCGCTTGTTACGGCGGGCTCCGCCCCCAGGCTGCCTTCGTGTGCAAGAGGCGCCGGGGTGCGTGCAGGACCCACGGGCCTGGCGGCGGCTGCGGGCCTGGCGGACTCGGACCAGGTGCGGCCGGCTAGGGCTGCGCTGCAGCAGCAGGGGGGGATGGTCTATCGTCGACCTCTGGTCATGAGTCCATGTCTAACAAGTGCATGCATGTATGTAGTGTGGAAAACCCCGGACGCCTGGAAGCAAGGAAGCGCGGGTGCGGCTGCGGCTGCGCTGCGGCTGCATGCGGCATTTCTTGTGCGTGTGTCCGTCTTACTATGGATGTGTCTTTCTGTTCAGCACAGCCCCGGACGCCTCGGACCAGGTATCGCAAGCCCGGTTGGGGCTGCGACCTCGGTTGTGAGCCCTTGATGGCGAGGCCCTGCTGAACGTCAATTGCCAGAATGGGCGTACCATTGGGCGAACTGGCGAAGCCCGGCCGCGCTGCTCGCCAATGGCATAGATAGAACCATATCCACCACCGCTCCGAGCGGACACGCATAGGGCCCGATAGCTAGGACCCCCGGCATCAACGCCCCTCTGTCGTCTGTCCCCCATCGCGCCTGCCCGCGTCCCTCCCGACAGCTCATGTTCCTCACGATGAGCAACGGGCCTCCAGCCGCCTCCGCCTCCGCCGCCGCCGCCGCCTCCGCCGGCCACTACGGCGGCGCCGTCGCCGCTGCCGCCGTCGCCGTCGCCAACCATCCCAGCCCGATGTGGCCGCCGCCGACGGACGCGCCGCCGCCGCCTGGCGCCGCGCCGCCGCCGCCTGGCGCCGCGCCGCCGCCGCGCTTTGCCGCCGCGGTGCCGCCAGCGGCGGCGGGGGCAGCGACGCCGCCCAGCGGCGCGTGTTCGCGGTCCCTGATGAGTGGCATGACACCATCCATGGCGACGACGGCGGCGGCGGCGGCCGATTACGGCAGCCTGCTTGGCGTGTTGGCGCCGACCGGGGCCGACAGCAGCCTCCTCGGCGCCCGGGCGGCGGCGGCGGCGGCGAGCGACGGCGGCAACTTGTTCGACAGAGCGGCGGCGGCGGCGGCGGCGGCGGTGACGAGAGACGGCAGCATCCTGTGCGCGGGCAGCGGCGCCAGGATGGGCTTGTCGCCGTCGCCTGGCCCGCGGCTCGGCGATGGCGGCGGCGGCGCCACCGCTGACGCCGCCGCGGCAGCGTCCAGCAGCGCCGCAGCGACGTCAGGCGGCAGCGGCCAGCTGAGCCTGTGACACGGCGGGTCCGCTCGAGGCCGAGCGCTAACGTGGTGTTGCTGCGGACAGGCGGCGGCGCCGGACGCAGTCGTCCCCTGCCTGGGACCGGCGGCTCGATACGCGGCAAGGGCCACCGTTATGACAATTTGGAGGCTCGGCTGTGCGTGATCGGCGATTTGCTTGCTTGCTGCTTGCTGTACGCCAGTGGGCGATCGATCGAGCTGCGCGTCCCGCGAATGCGAATCGTTTAAGGCGCCGGCAGCAATGCCACGCAACGTCTACCACGCACCACTCCCGGGCCCCAGCAAGCGCACAATGCAACCCAATGACTGATCGTACGGCGCTGAAGACGCGGCGGCGGCGGACCCGTGGGACAGGCCGCGTCCGCGAATGGGTCCTTTACAGGCAGCGTCCTTTAAAATGCAAGGCCAGCGCTGCGTCCGTGAATGGAACGGCCGCATTCTGCAGGTAGACTCTGAGTCTTCGCTGCTGCGTGCGATGCACGCGCCCTGCTAGCCCGCACGCCCGCCGTCTTGGGGGGAAGAAACCATGGGGCCCCGAGTTGTGTTGCTTCTGTTGTCGTGGCGAGAGCTTGGGTGGAGAGGCGTGGAGGCGCCGGGCGAGGCGGCGGACTCTGAGAGCAGGCCTCGTACCTTGATCAATAGGGTCGATAAAGCTCATCGAGGCTACTCGTCGACGTACGTATCGATGTCGATATCGATACGATGCGAGGGCATATTCCAAGTGGAGCGCGGCGGGCTGGGCCTACGCCGTCCTGCCCGTGTGGGGTGGGGTTGGAGTGGCCCGATGGCGATGGGTGTGGGTTTGATGGTGCAGGTAGGATAGGTAGGGTAGTGGGGTGTGGGGGTTTGGCGATGGGGTGGGGCGGGCTGGGGTTGGCGATGACGAGATGGGCGATTCAGGATTTTGTGCGTGGCGTGATGTTCCTCGGGGCCGCCTTGCTTGCCAAAGGCCCAAAGCTACACGTGCCCTGAGCCTACATGTGTCCTTACCCTGCCAGCTGTCGGGCCTTCTACTGGGTGGCCTGCACTGCGCGGCGGTTGTGCCTTTCTATGCCTTCTCTACTGCTGACGTACGGCGTGTTGTGGGGTCGACGGTGTTGGCAAAGCGATCCTCCCGGCGAACTCAAGCTGCACGGGCCAGGACACTGGGCCGACACTGCGGGCGGCGGCGCAAGCGGCGGTGCGGCGGTGTGCGGCGGATGGAGGAGCGGGAGGAGCGGGAGGAGCGGGAGGAGCGGGGGAAGCGGGAGGAGCGGGAGGAGCGGGAGGAGCGGGAGGGGCACGGAGGCGGGGTGGGGGCATGGAACGCCCCCTTGTGCTGCTGTGTCGTGTCGTGGCGATCCATGGGCGATGGCGACGCATTGCCGGCGGGCTTTGGGTATCGATGCCATGCAATGTGATGCGGAACGCCCATTGCAGGCACCGTGATTGCGAATGCGCGACGGCCGCATACGCATTGCTTGCCGGCGCGCTTTGGGGTTCGTTGTCACTTGGCACGCAGGCCCCACATCGTTGCTGCTGCTGTGGAAGAGACGTGGGCGTGGGGTATCGAGGTAAGGGACAGCGCCGAGGCCGAGGCAAGCCAGGTATGTGTGTGTTAGTTGCTAGCATGGTTTGGCTGCGCGTGTGTGGTGCGCGAGCGCTCGCTCCTAGCCACGGGGCTGGACAGAACAAAGAGAGGGCTGGAGATGTGCTCCCTGGCTCGGAGGACGCGGTTGAGGATGGAGCGCTGGGTCCCGTGTTTGCGCACGTGTGTGTGTGCTCGGAGCGCGCACGGCCGTGCGGAAATGGTGCCGGGCCAATGGGGTTGATGTATGGAGAGAGGATGTGTTGGAGTCGGATGCAACATTGGCTGCTCGTGGGCTTGCTCGCTCGGCGGCGGCGGTTGCAGTAACTGAAGCGGTTTGGCCGTACGTTTCTGCAACGGACAGCGGTTCTCGGAGCACGCCTCGGCCCGAGAAGCATTCATGGGGTTAGCTGGGGTTAGCTGGGGTTAGCTGGGGTTAGCTGGGGTTAGCTGGGGTTAGCTGGGGTTAGCTGGGGTTGGCTGGGGTTGGCTGGGGTTGGCTGGGGTGGGTCGCTGGGTGGGCTGGCTGGGGTTATGCTTGTGTGGGGCGGCCGTGGGTGGGCTGCTCGTGGCCGCTGCGCACATGTCTGTGCGCAGCATATTGCGCGTGGGGAGTAGAGAGGCGTGGTCGGTGGGTGGGGTGGTGGCGTGCGCTCGAGCGTTGCAACAATGCTATGTGCCAGGGCGACCGGGCAGCAGGCCGGAGGGCGCCGCGCACACTCGCTTTCGTTGGTCATCTGGCGCTCCGTAACAACTAACAGGTCTTGCTTGGGTGAGCAACAGGCATGTGAGCAACGTGCGCCGCTCCCGCTCCGCCCCGCCCCGCTCCATCCCCTGCCGCCAACAAGCTGCTGCCGGCACCGGGAAGCAGCACCCGCAGCAACGAACGAACCTCGCTCGTCCTGCCGGCATAGGTGCGTACGAACTACCTTCGAGGCATGCCAACCTGCGCACGCGCGCAATCCATCAAAACCAACAGCAACATGCTGCCAACGCGTAACCTCTTGCTCCATAGCTAGCTATCTAGCTGCCCCGACTACGCCACGGCAGCGAAAGCCGTCGCCGCGCAGGGCCCCCCCTGCCCCAACTCGCCGGCCCTTACTTGTCTCTGGCCTCACGAACAGGTTCAACAAATGGCCCCGGCCCTGGACTGCTTCAACCGCCGCTAGCTACACCTGCCTGCGTGCCTCGTGTGCAAACATGCTTAAAAAAACACACGCATGTTTCACGAGCCCGACACGGCCGGACATGTCTTGTCGGAGTCCGACCCATCTGAAAGAGCAACCAGCCTCACTCGATGCGACACAAGCTGCTGCTGAATAAAGAGCCGACAGCCCTCGCACACCAGGCATCAAATGCATTGCTTTGTCAAAACCCTAAACCTTAAAACCCAAGCAGCAGGCTCTCACCGTATGCATGTATGTACAGCCGGGCCGCCCGCGGGCCACACCAGGACGCCTCCTGGGTCCTGGCCTGGATACATATGTACATGTTCGGGTACGACGAACCGACATCGTCCAGCGCTCCCCAGCCAGCGCCGCAGCACTCCTGCGCAACCCCCCTCCCCTTAGCTCTGCTAGCAGCGCAGCGGGCAGCGGCCGCGCCCTACATACAGCTGCACACCTGCTGAGACTGCGTGCATGACTACCCTACCCTACCCTACCCTACCGCCTATCCTACCCAGCAGCGGACCTGAAACCGCCACACTGATAGCAGCGCGCCTGGGAGCCTTATCTAGCAGAAGCACTGCTGGCCCCCTCTAGCTAGCTAGCTAGCTAGCACGTCACCTCGAGCGTCCCCCCTAGCTAGCTAGCTAGCAGGCCCCGCAGGCGGCGCGGCACACGTCGCGCACAAACAGCCCGTACGGCAGCGAGCGGCCGCACAGCCCCCGCCGGGCTAGCTGCACGCAGGGCGAGTAGATGTCGAAGCAGCGGCCTGGAGGGAGGGCGGGCGCCGGCGAGGTTGTGTGTGGGGGTGGTGGTGGGGGACGCGGTGGTTGGTTGGGCGACGGCCTTTGGGCGCGCGCGTTGGCGGCGGGCTCGTGCCCCTCTCATGCCATGTCGTAACTATCATTTTGTGGAACGACGTGGCGCTCCGCCGTCTCGTGCCACGCGTCGCTGTGTCCCCCAGTCACACATACATGCGAACGACCATCATCATACATAGTTCATGATGTGTTGTTGTGAGCTAGCACGGCAGCACACAAAGGTACGGCGCGGCGCGCACCTCCCGCCGTGTCGCGCCATACGCTGCTGTGCCAGGTGGCCCGATCGCCCGCACCCTGACAGCTGCGAGCAGCCAGCACCACACTGCCGTCCGGCGCGTTCATGCGCTGAACGCAGTCCAGGGGTGCGCCGTCGGGACCCAGCACGTCCGGGAAGCCCCAGCGGAAGGGCGACGTGGCGTCGTCGGGCGGCGGCCCGTCGGGCGTGTCTGGGAAGGCGATCGCCTGTTGGGTCCGGTTGGGGCCGGGGGACGGAGGCGTCGGCGGCGCGCTGGCGAAAGCGAGCGCTAGGAGAGCGAGACGGGGACAGAGGGGAGGCAGTGGAGCTGGGACGCGCCGACGGCGGAGACGCAGCGACGGATGCTGCGATGATGCTTTGGCAACACACGACCACGGCTGGCTTAGAGCGACGGCCTGCGGCGGCAATCACCTGGCGCGGGTCGGCGGAGTCGCATCGCGCCAGCCCCACGGGCAGCCACTGCGAGCTGTCCGCCGCGTAGTCGTACGCGTAGTAGTCTGAGGGAGGGTGAGGGCGCATGGGGTTGCGGCGCAGGCGGGTATTTGCAGGGTTCGTTTACTTGCAGGGTTTATTGGCAGCAAGCGAGGGGCTGCTTGAAGGTGCTGGTGTTGAGCAGCACGTGTTGTTCTGCAGCCCATCACGTGAAGTTGTCCGCTGCAGGCGCTGTGCAACAAGGGCCGTGACGTACGAGCATGAGCATGGCCGGTGGCGAGGCTGTGAAAGCATGTATGGCCTGACGCGTGCTGCGACCCACCCGCCTCCTCGTTGTACTCGTAGTAGAAATGCCCCAGCAGCGAACGAGCCAAACGCTGCTGTCGACGGCGCTGGCCGTCCGAGCCCGCTGGCGCCTCTGGCACCTCCGGCGCCGCCATCCGCGCCAGCGCCGCCGTCAGCGCCTCCTCCTCCTCCGCGGGCCGCGGCGGCGGCGCCGCCGGCTGTGCCGCCGCCAGCGCGGCGGCCGGGTTGACGCGCTCCCGTGCCGCCAGCGCCGCCGGCACGCCGCCGCCGGCGCCTGGCGCCGCCGCCGCCGCCGGCGCCACGCTGAGGCACCAGCCGGTGGGGTTGCTGCCGTCGGGAGTCAGCGCCGCCAGCAGCCACCGAGGCCCTGGCGGCGGCGGCGGCGGCGCACGCTGGGCCACCGGTGCTGGTCCATCTCCTCCGCCGTACGCTGGCGGCGGCGGCACGCTGCCGTACACTGGCGGCGGCTGATCGCCGTAGCTGCCGTACACTGGTGGCGGGGGCTGCTCGCCGTAGCTGCCGTACACCGGCGGCGGCGAATCCATTCCCTCTCCCCCGCCGTACAGCGGCGGCGGCGAAGCCATTCCCTCTCCTCCGTCCTGCTCCGGCGGCGGCGATGGTCCGTCTCCCTCGCCCCGCTCCGGCGGCGGCGGTGCGCTGCTATCCCCAGTGCTCGGCGGCGACGGCGGCGGCGACAGCAGCGGCGGCGACGGCGGCGACGGTGGCGGCGGCGACGGCGGCGATGGCGGCGGCGGCGCGGCGGTGACGCGCTTCAGCAGGCGCCAGGTGGGCGGGGGCTGTGTGATGACGGGCTGAGGCAGCGTGACGGACGTGTTGGGCGGCGCCGCCGCCGCTGGGCTGGGCAGCGGTGGCGGCGTGAGGATGCCGTTGAGGTGGTCCACAAAGTAGCGGCCCGTGGCCAGCCAGCGCGCTTCTGCAGGAGGGGGGCGATGTAGAGGTGTGTACGACAGGGTTATGATAAGCTAGAACGAAATCAAAGTAGGAATATCTGTAACCTGCGAAAACGTGAATTCATCGATATCTCCTGCGTAGGGTGTTGCAGTGCCAGCACCAGCTTGCTGCGGCGCTGTTTGCATGTGATGTGTCTGTTGTTGGGATGCTCATCTGTAATTTTCCTTTCCCTAATGTTGGGACGCATGCATGCCGGCGAGGTGGCGGCTGGTTGCAGCCAGCATGCGGACCCAACACCGACACGCGGCATAGCTGCTACTGCTGATGATGCTGGCGACGGCGGCGGCGGCGGTGGCGGCGGCGGCGGCGGCGGCTGCGAGCACCATCGGACGCACCGTTGCAGGCGGCGCTGCAGAAGCCGCTGTACCAGTCGCAGTCGCCCTGCAGGGCAAGCTGAGGTGGCGGCGGGAGAAGATGCGTTCCAAGAAGCGAGAGGAATGTATACAAATGTGTACAAATGGTTCGTCATCACGCCCGCCCGCCCACTCCCCCGCCCGCCCACCTTTAGGCAGCCGTGCATCTTGTCCGCCGCTGCGCCTGCGCACAACGGAGGAGGCAGCGGCCGAGAAGCGGTTGGCTGGCAAGCCCGCTGTCGCGGTTGCCCGGCGGCGGCACGGCAGCCCGCGACTGTGAAACTAACTGGTGCTACCGCGCGGTACCTCGACACGCACACACAGGCCGCCGACCAGCCGGCGCCCTCGGCAGGTCCAACCGAGCCCTCTCACCCAATATCAACGCCCATCACTCAAATTATGCATGCATACTAAACATTTTATGAACTGGATATGTGTTTGACATGCGATGGCCCACCTGCCACAGTAGTGTCGCGCCACACGCTGCTGCGCCAGGTGGCCCGATCGCCCGCGCCCTGGCAGCTGCGAGCAGCCAGCGCCAGGGTACCATTGGGCGCGTTCATGCGCTGAACGCAGTCCAGGGGTACGCCGTCGGGACCGAGCACGTCGGGGAAGCCCCAAGAAAACGCGGTCATGGGATTCGATGGCAGGTCACCGGGGGTCCTGTCACCGGGGGTTCCGGCCGGCGGCAGGAAGGCGACGTGCTGGGCCGGGTCGGACGCGTCGCAGGGCGCCAGGCGCAGCGGCCGCCAGGCGTCGGTGCCGGCCGGCGGGGCGCCGCCATTGTAGCTGTAGTCGACTGCGGGTTCGGCGTGTGCGGCGTAACATGATGGGGAGTTGGGGCTGGTACGCCATGCATGGCACAGGATGCACGGCACTCGGCGCGAGCGACCCGATCGCGTCGGACCCACAGCCAAAGCATTGCCACCACGTTCTACATAGTAACTCATAGAACTGTACATGTCCGACCCGACCCACAGTTGAAGTAGTCGTCGTCGTAGCTCCAATGCTTGAGGAGCGAACGCCGGCCAGCTGCCGGCCGCGGCGGCGCCGGCGGAGGTGGCACCGGCGCAGCGGCCTCCGTCGCCACGCGCAGACAAAGATCGCCGCCACCGCCGCCGGTGGTGGTGGTGGTGGTGGCATTCTCTCGCGCGAGTGCCACCAGCCAGCGCGGCTGACCGCCGCCGCCGCCGCCGCCGCCGCCTTGCGTCCCCGCCGCCTCGACTCGTGTCAGGATCCAGTTGGAGAGGGGTACCTTGCCTGTGAACCTTTCAACCGGGGTCAGCCGGAGGGCGCTGCCGGCAGCGTAGGCCGGTGCGGTGGCGAGGCCGCCCAGATGGTCCACGAAGTAGCGCAGCTGTGCCGTGTTATCGCGGCCTGGTAAGCTAGCCGGCAGGCCGGCCGACGCCGCTGACGATGGCGTGGCGAGCATTGCCGCGAGGATCAGGAAAGGGGAGAGCAAGGATGGCTGGAACCTTTGGGGCTGGCGATGGGCGACGGCAGCATGGCGGCTACGGACTGCCGCCATGGGGGATAGACGGGCGCCCCTCGGGGGTCGGTAGCGCCTTGGTGCGCTCAAGCAGCTCGAATGGGACACGGATGAGGTCTGAAGCTGCGTAGCTGTCCGGTGTGTCAAGAAGCCTTCAGGAGCAAGCGAGGGGAGGGGAGTCGCAGGAAGGAAGGTTACGTGTGCGACACCATTTGTGGCTCGAATGCACCGCAGAGTGCGCTTGCGAGGAACAGCTTATGGTCGCAGCGACGGACCTCGCGAAAGGGTTGGGCTACTCCGATGGCGCGACCGCCCGCAGCAGCCCCTGTGCCACGCTAGTTACAGATAGCTCGCGTAGCACGTCTCGTGGCCTTCAAATGTACTTGAGCCAAATTTGCATCGTGCGGCGGTGTGGAGAAGCAGAGCTCGTTCGCCGATGCTGATGCGGTAGTTGGGAACTACGTCGCTCGTTTGTGAAGCTATCTTGATAGGACATATGCTGTGCACTTCGATGCGAGCTGGCATGTGGATAGCGACGACTGAAGTCGAACACGATGGCCCGCTGATCGCGAGAGCGGGCGAGCGCTGCAGCTCATCGCAGCTTCGCAGCTTCCCACACGCCTGGCCAACCTGTTACTTGCGCATACACTGCAGCAGTCTTGTAAAACGTACACCACATGCAACTTGAGCACGCGCACCTGCACAACGCCCGTTCAAGCCCCGTACGGGCGCACCGGGCACGGCTCGCCGCTTGGCTCCGCGCGCCGTGCAAACTTCCGCGCGCAAGCCCGTCGGCCAAACGAACTGTAGAGCTCAAGGTGCTTTAGACTGTACAAAAAGCCCCTCGGCCGCCCCAGGCGCCCCGACACTGCGCGCACGCGTCATCTTGACGCCCTCTGTATGTACACCCGTGCGCGCCGCTCGCTCCCCGCCGCGCAGAGCATGCTGCCCATGACTCATGCTGTCGGCAACACGTGCATCAGAGGTGCGCCAGGGAGGTCCGCCAGGGAGGTCCGCCAGGGAGGTCCTCCAGGGAGGCTGGCGGCCTGCTGGAGCCGCACGCCGGCGCACCGGCGAGCGCCGGGGCAGGCGCTGCTCCTAGGCGTCGAGCGGGCGGTGCCCCCTTCCCCGCTGCCCTCCGAGCTCCGACAATGCGCGACC
The DNA here is from genome assembly GCA_001662425.1 of Chlamydomonas sphaeroides. Classification (NCBI taxonomy): domain Eukaryota; kingdom Viridiplantae; phylum Chlorophyta; class Chlorophyceae; order Chlamydomonadales; family Chlamydomonadaceae; genus Chlamydomonas; species Chlamydomonas sphaeroides. The sequence goes on from BDDC01000461.1 coordinate 20,810, forward strand.
CTGTAACGCCATCCACTCTTCAGCCCCGGGGACGCGCCAGACACGGTGGCTGGCCGGCGGTCGCAGATCCGGCCGTCGCAGATCCGGCTATCAGTCAGGCCAGCAGCGACTCGGGCAGTCGGGGCGTCGGGGGCTACGTGCGTGGGCGTGGGCGTGAGCAGGGGCCGATCGGTCAGGCAGCATTGGCGCATGAAGTTACAGCAGCAGCGGCAGCGGCAGCGGCAGCGGCGCTGCGAGGCCCGCGAGACCGCCGGGTCCGGGGATTCGGGCGGTCACAGCCCACCCACCCCCATCCCCCGCGGTCCGCCTGTCGGGTCGCACGCGCTCACGCGCCGCCCGCCCGCCCCGCCTCGCGGCTCGCACCCAGCCCGGCGAGGCGCAGGAGCCCCCAACAGGGGCCCCCGCGACGGCGTGCTCGCTGGCGGCGGCTGCGGGCCGACCCCCCCTCCCCCGCCCCTCCGCCGTGCTGACGACGCACCGGCGCTCGCTGGCGGCGGCTGGCAGCCCCCCCCTCCGACCCCACCCGCGCCCCTCGGCCCCTCATGCTGGCTGCCGGGGCGCCGGCGCCCGCCACCACGCGCCGGCGCCCGCCTGTCCCGTACCGCGCGGCGCAGGAGGGCGCGACGCAGCCGCCGCCTGAGGCTGTGGCCGCAGCCCCCGCCTCGCGCCGTGCCGCAGCCCCCACAGCCCCACAGCCGCCACACCCGGCCCACGCCCACGCCGTCCTACGTCCCCCGGGCGCCCCCACCTGCTCGCCGCACCCTCGCCCCAAACCTGCCAGCCCAACGGTCCCCATTCCCCATCCCCCAGCACAGCTCCGCAGCTGCCACCCTAACGGCCAAGCGCCGCCCGCCGCGCTTTGTCCGCTGGGCCGCTGACAGCCGCCAGACCCCAACCGCCGGTCGCCGGGCCCTCGACGTCCGCTCTGGCTTCCCCCACGCCGCCACGGCAGTTGGCGGTTGGCCGCTGGCCACCGCGGTTGGCGCTTGTAAGAGGTGGTTAGCCCCGCCTGGTGCCGCCTCACATGTTGGCGAGCTTGCGGAACTTCATGCGCGTGGGCGTGCTTCCGGTGCCCAGGCGGCGGCGGCGGTCCTCCTCGTATTCCGAGTAGGAGCCGGCGAACAGGTGCAGCTGCGGCAGGGGGAGGGAGGGGGGAACGCAGCATTCGTATCGTTAGCACGAGGTATGATTTTTATGGCTTGTGTTGTTATTGTTGGAGATGGCTGTCATGGCGGTCCTCCGGAGTTCAAGGGGTTGGGGGAGGCGAGCATGCGCAGCGTTCGGCACGGGAGCAAGCGGAACGAACGGCCGGCGGCTTGGCCCCAAAGCCAGCCCCACGCGCTGGAGCCCGGGCGGCGCTGTGCGTGCGGCATTGTTGGCTTCGCTGCCGCCGTATATGCATCCCGCGGGAGAGCAGAGATCAGACCCTGCGGGTCTAACCCGTGAGCTAGGCGCTCGGTGCGGATGCGCTGATGCGCCAGCGCCGGCCGGTGGGCGGGCGCACCTTGCTTGCTTGCGTCCGGGTGTGGCGGATGTGGATGCTAGAGTTCGAGTATTATAGTTGTGTACGTGTGCAGCAGTCGGGGCGCACCTTGCTGTCTCCCTCGAAGGCCAGGATGTGCGTGGCGACGCGGTCCAGGAACCAGCGGTCGTGCGAGATGAGCAGCGTGGTGCCCGCAAAGTTGAGGATGGCCTCCTCCAGGCAGCTGCGGGCCGTGGTGATTGGAGAGGACCACCGGGCGGGGATGAGATCATGATAACTACTGTAACATGCACACAAGTATATATGAATAAAGGTAATGAAATAGTAGTCATAGTTGCGGATGGCCTCCTCCAGGCAGCTGGGGAGTGGCAACGAGCCCTGTGCATTAGCACATGAGCTCCTGCTGCAGGTTAAGCTAGTATCATCCTATGTTATGTCTTCCGCAGATGTTGCTTTTGTGTTGGGTTGGGCCATGTGCTCAAGGGCCCCACCGCAGCGTGTCGACGTCGAGGTCGTTGGTGGGCTCGTCCAGCAGCAGCAGGTTGCCCGCCTGGCAGGGGGAAGGGGCGGGGATGGTATCAAATTGGCGAGCTGCTGTGCCACATGAGTCTAGCGTACGGCATGCGGTACGGCCCCAGACCTGTTTGGGTGTCCTGGACAGGTGCAGGCAGCTATCGACACAGCACGCAGCTGTCGTGTTGCCGTACATGCCGTTAACCGTTAACCACGACCCTGTAAACACAGCCATGCAATGCGTACAACACCAACGCACCTGCTTGAGGGCCATGGCCAGGTGCAGGCGTGCACGGAGTACGACGCCTTCTGATGTTACATAGATAAATTGTATGAAATGATATAAAAAATAACATGATATGGTATAATATGGCAGATAGATAGAGTGGATACATGAAGAACCCACGCACCTGCTTGAGGGTCTTGGCCAGGTGCAACCGGTTGCGCTCGCCGCCTGGCGGTCGGGTTGGGGGGGAGTGAGGCTGTGTCGCAGGGGTGACGAGTAACCCCAGCTAGCGGCCGGGAGTGATGCCTTTCCTCCCTTTCATAACCCACAACATCATAGGTGTTGGACATACGTGATGCCTCTCTCACCCGACAGGTTGCCGACCTTCTTCTGCTGGTCGCCTGCGGCGGCAGCAAGGGGAAGGAAGGGGAGAGGCGGCCGAGCGGTCGCGCCATGTCCGCACGTGCGCTGAACACACGTCGTCCGCACACCCGCCACACGCCGCTCGTGACCTTGCCAGGAGCAGCAGCAGGCGAGGAGAGCGAGTGCGAGCCGACGGCGCAATCGTTTGGCAGCGCCAGCGCCAGCCCGCCAGCCACGGCCCGTCCGCCCGCCAGCACGCACGCATACGCACCTCCCTTGAAGTTGTACCAGGAGCAGTAGGCGCGCGCGTTGATGAGGCGGCCGCCGAGGTCCACCTTAGGGAGAGGGGCAGAGGGGGAGGGGAAGCGGAGGGGAATGCGGTTCGTGCCGTGTTTGTGTTTCGTGTTGATGGGCCCGCGCCGCGCCGCGTACGGCAGGTGTCGTACGGCAGGTACGGCATAATACGACCCGGGGCCCTGCCGTACCTCGTCCTTGCCGTCCGCAATCTCCTCGTACACCGTCTTGTCAGACTGCGGCGGCCGGGGTTGGAAGTGGGGCAAGCGGGCAGTGGCGCATGCGTCAAGCAAAACCTGTGTTGTCGCGTGCTGCATAAGCGCAATGTTGCACAGTTGCAACGGCGCAAGCGGGCAGTACCGCAGTAGACCGTATTTCGACCAGCCGCGCAAGTAAGCCGCGGCTCGCGCAGCCAAAACACACGAGTCGCGTGCTGCATAAGCGCGTCTGGGGGTCAGAGGTCACCACACAACACCAGTCCAGCGAGTTCCAGCTGTGGTCCCAGCACATGGCCACCACAGCGGCTGGCTCTCGGACATCATGTACATTGTATAACATACAGTTATAAAGCTGTTTGAAAAGAATCATTTATATGTGTAAGCCGCTCACCGACAGCGAGTCGCGGCTCTGGTCGACGTACATGGGCACCACCGTCTCGCCCAACCGCAGCGAGCCGCCGTCGGGCGTCTGGCAGGCAGGAAGGGAGGGGAAGGGGGAAGTATAAAATGGGTAGCGGGAAATATTGGCAAGAGGATGGGGAAGGGGGGCCTGAAGGAAGGGGCGTGGGCGTGTGGGTTGCAGGAGGGGAGGAGGGGAAGAGCGGGGGGCCGCCGTCAGGAACTGCAGGTATTGCAACGAACGCCTTCAAGCGCAGGCGGCCCAGGCGTGTTGCGTTCTTGGGTTATGAGTTTCATAGATAGCCTGACGTCTATGCACACATACATAAATGTATATTACATTATCGTTTATAGAGATATGTTAAGTATATACATATGGTAAGTATATACATATGTAAAAAGTCCGCACCTGCTGCTGCATGATCATGCGGAACAGGGTGGACTTGCCGGCGCCGTTGCCGCCGATGATGCCCACACAGGCTCCTGAGGAGGGGGCAGGAGAGAGGGCAGGCGACCGGGGGGAGCATGTTGGGCACATGCGTTGCGGCTTGCCTATGTAGACCACCAAGAATATTGGAGTATAGCCACACAGTACTCAACACGCAGCCAGCCGGCACGCGATGATTGGCTTTGTGATGCAACACATTGGGCGGTGCGCACTCGCCGGAATGCTGTAGTTGGCGTCGTCGATCAGCGCTTCGACTTGCATTTGCACAACACCAAGAGAGTTAAACCCCTTAGTGTTTATAAAAGATCGCACCTGGCGGGATGCTGAAGTTGGCGTCGTCGATGAGCAGGCGGTCGTCAAACGACTTCTTGAGCGCGTCCACCTGCGCACGGCAGTCGGTTGGTTGGTTGGAATGCCGTACAGCAGCCGGCATCGCACGACTGCATGCTTAGCAGCTGTGCGGCGCTCTGCTGTGCGCTGTGTTGTGCTGTGCCGCGGCGCTGCTGTACACGCAAAACACGCCCTACAAAGTCGAACACACGCGGCCCTATAAAGCTGGATACGCGCCTCATCAACCCAGGGCGTGTCGCGCAGTTCGTGCTTACAACACGCTGCATAATTCGGTGAGTTTATTTCGTTATTTCGGTGAACACGAACGCCCCGGGAGGCCCACCTCGAGCACCAGGTCTCCCAGGCGGGGGCCCTGGGGGATGGTGATGCTGTCCAGCTGCCAGAGGGCGGGGAGGGGAGGGAGGGGTTCGGTGAAGGTGCCAGAGCGTGTGCGTGTATGCTTGGCCCGTGTGTCAAGAGATATGAGCACCTAGTAACACGCAGCATCATAAAACGCAATGCAGGCATCAACCCAAACCGCTACAACGAGCCCTAGAAACTGCACACACATTATAACAATGCTTTAATTCCACCATTATCATCGTTATAAAAGCCACCTGCGCCGCCTTGACGTAGGCCGCCTGCTGCGCCACCAGCTCGTCGTAGCGCCGCATGCGCGCAAGGCCCTTCTTCTGCTGGCCCTTAGCCCTGGGAGGGGGCGAGGGGGGAGATGGGGGCGAGGGGGGAGATGGGGTTATGGGGGCGGGGAGGG
>BDDC01000461.1:36051-61182 GCA_001662425.1 Chlamydomonas sphaeroides
CGCAGGAGGCCGTGCGGCAGGGCAGGCGCTGCCCAGCCCAGCAATGCTCGGTGCAGCCGTACACACCAGCCCTCGTACGGTGGACCGACAGAGAGTCGATGTAGTCTATCGAGCCGAATCGTCGATGCGTCGACAGTGCCAAATTACGATGCGAGGGCTTGGGGTAGACGCGCCGCGCCGTACGTGAAGACGTGTGCCCGTCCGCCCTAGCCTGCATGCACCCCCCTCCACCTCCCTCCACCTCCCACCACCTCCCACAAGCACCTCCCCTCACCCACGCATACACGCACATGCCCCCCGGCCCCCCGCCGTGCAATCAGCACTCGACAGGCGGGCCGCAATTACTAAGAGCCGCCGTCCGCCCGCCCCTCGCGCTGAGGTGCGCGGCCGTACGCCTCATGTGCGCTGGGCTCGCCGCCGTACGCCGTACGCCGTACGACAGGAGCCAGCCAGCCCGCGGACATAGGATCACTGATGGTCATCCACACCGTGACCAAGGCGCGGTGGGGTGCGTAGTGGGTGGAGAGGTGGCGACGACAGTGAACAAGTCCCATGGCAGGCCGAAATTCCCATGGACTCGCGCTGGTGGGGCGCTACGACGACGCCAACTCAGCCTCCACCACCGTCACTGCAGGACAGCGCGAGGCCTGGCGGCATCAGCGCGCAAATGCCGGCGGCGCCGATTGCTGCTGCTGCTGCTGCAGCGCCTGCTGCTGCTGCTGTTGCAGCGCCTGCTGCTGCTGCTGTTGCAGCGCCTGCTGCTGCTGCTGTTGCAGCGCCTGCTGCTGCTGCAGCGCCGCCAGAGCCGCCATCTGCTGCTGCTGCTGCTGCTGCAGCGCTTGCAGCTGCGCCAGCTGCTGCTGCTGCTGCTGCAGCGCAAGCTGCGCCTCCTGATGGCGCTGCTGCTGCTGTAGAAACTGTTGTTGCAGTTGCTGCTGCTGCTGTTGCTGTTGCAGTTGCTGCAGTTGCTGCTGCTGTTGCTGCTGTGCGGGCAATACCACCACAGGCTGTTGCTGATGATGAGAATGAGGATGCTGCATGAAGGGCTGCGAAGCCGCGTGGCTAGGCTGCTCGGCGCCGTAGCCCTGCTGCTGTTGCTGCTGGTGTACGGCACCCTGGTACGGAAAACTGAACTGCTGCTGCTGCTGTACAGAGGCCGTGCCGTACGGCTGCCCAGCATCCAATACCGGCGACGACCACCTGCCGTGGCGGATGCATAGGGCATGGAGTAAGTACACAAGTGCAATGACGAACTTATGACCCCATACAATAAGTTGTATGTCATACAAGAATCGGCAACTTGGGGATGCGGTGCACCGCCCCAATAGATAGAATACCCCAACGGCCGCGTTACCCGGTCGCCGCTTGCTGCGACAAGCAGCGACAAGCTCCCGCGGGCACAGGCGCCCAGCCCACCTGCCAAACAGCGCCGCCGGCGCGTCGTCGCGAGCCTCCGCCGCCGCCACCGCCGCCTCGCTGGCCGCCGCCAGCGCCAGCAGCTGCTGCTGCTGCTGCATGGCGCGTTGCGTGGCGGCGGCGGAGGCCGCCTGCTGCGCTAGGAGCTGCCGCTGTAGGGCCTGGACGAGTGTGGGCGTGTGGGGAGTTGGGCGGGGTTGTGGGAGGGTGGGGCACGGGAAAAACACAGGCACGGTGTGTGCGCCTGGGCATGGGCACGGCAGGCGGTGCCGCAAGGCAGGCATGGAAGGCACGGGCGGTGGATGCGCTGTCGTGTGTGCTGGCTCGCCGCGGGCCGTGTGCTGTTGGGCGACGGGACTCGGCGCGACGGGGGTACACCAGAATACCGGGCGACACGCTTGGTCGGTCGCTCGCCGCGGGCGGTGTGGGACGCACGACGAGACACGTCGCCCACGACGGGGAAGCTGGCCTCGTACATAACATTGATAGCGAGTCATTCATTATGGACGTCAATGATTTAGGCCCGATAGACTCTATCGACGCAATCGACTCTTATCAGCTGCGGGCCGCGCGACGCACCACGAGGCTCTGTGTCCACGACGCCGAGGCCGGGGATGGATGCAGGGAGGCGCGAGCGACACGGAGGGGGCAAAGGCGGGCGGGGATGAGAGGCGGCGGCGGCAGGCGGCCCGACGGGCGTGCAACCGACGAACAGCCGACCGCCCGTCAGCGTCAGGCCAACCGCAACCCGTGCTGCACGTGTACGGCAACCCACCTGCTGCTGCTGTTGCACGACGCGGAGCCCCTCCAGCAGGCTCGAGCTGTCGTCGGAGCCAACGTCAGCGGCGCCGCTGGCCGCGGCGGCGGCGGGCTGCAGCCAGGTTGGCTCGCCGCCGACGCTGACGGAGCAGAAGCGCGCCGCGAACGGCGCGTCAAAGGTGGCGCCGCCGCCACCGCCGCCGCCACTGCCACCGCCGCTACCGGTGCCGGTGGCATGGAAGCTGCTGGCGGCGGCACCGCCGGCGCTCTCAGAGTCCGCAGCCATCTGAAGCGACGTCGACGGCGCCGGCGTTACGCACCCCAGCGGCGCCGCTGCGTACTCGGACTTGATCGCCGGCGGCGGCGCGGCCACGGCTTCGGACGGGGGCCCGGCGGCGGAGCCGCCGGCCTCCTCCTCGGCCGCCAGCAAGTCATTGAGCAGCAGGTGCAGCTGCTCCTCCGTCTCCTCGCCAACGGCGCGCTTGCCGGCCAAGCTGCCGCCGCCGCTGCCGCCGCCGCCGCCGGGGTGGCGGCCGCCGCCGCCGCCGCCGCTGCCGCTGCCGCCGCCGCCGCCACCAGGCTGGTGCGAGGGCCGCTGCGTCGCCACCGTAATCGGGCCATGGAGCCACGGAGGCTCGCTCTGAGTGGTACGAATCGGCGCCGCCACCGCGTTGGCGGCGGCGGCCGCCGGCGTCAACGCACGCGACGGCGCCGTCGCTCCGGTCTCTGCCAGCGCGAGGCCGCTCAGAGAAAGGCCCGGCGTCGATGGCCGCGCTAGCTGCGGAGCCGTCGCCGGGGAGCCATGGCTGGTGGTCGGCGCAGAGGCCCCGGCGGCGGCGGCGGCGGCGGCGGCGGCCTCAGCGGCAGTGCAGAGTTGGCTGGCGGCGGCCTGGTTGGCGGCGAGCAGCTGCTGGAGGTGCGCCTGGGGGCAGAGCGTGCCGCATGTTAGTCAGGCGCTCGTACGGCAGTACGGCAAGAACAACCTCATCAGGAGGAATGTGCGTACGGCAGTTAAAACCCACCTGCTGCGCCGTGCTCTGCTGCACCAGCGCCGCCTGCCGTACAGCCAGCGCCGACAGCGTAGCATCTAGCGAGCCGTCGGGGCCGCCAGGGTTGCTGCAATGCCGCGCGCCGCCGCCCCCGCCGCCGTCGCCGCTGCGCCGCCGCTTCGTCAGGCCAGAGGACAGGCGCTCGAACGACGGCGCCGCCGCGGCGGCGGCGCGGCGGCTGAACATGCCACCGCCGCCGCCGCCGAAGCCCAGATCGCCGCTGCCGTACCCAAGCTCGTTCGGCGATCCGCCGCCGCTGCCGGCGGCGCCGGTGCAGCGGCGGAGCAGGCTGGTCCGCTCCGGCGGCGCCGACGCGCGCGCAAAGACAGGCGCCTGGCCAGGCGCCGCCACCGCTGCGGACGTCGCGGCGGCAATGGCCGTTGCCTCGCGAGAAGCAAACGGCGACACGGGTGCCGTTGCAAACGGCGCCGCCGAGGGGGGTTGGTTTGGCTGCGGTTGCGGCGCTGACGTGGCGGGAGCCAGCGTCGGTTGGCCCTGCGGTGGCACCCGGCGGCGCGGCGGTTAGGCATGGCGGCGGTGGCGGCGGGGGCGGCGAAGGCGAAGGCGGCGAAGGCCCATTGCCCGGGGAGGCCTGCGCTTACCTCAGCCACCGGCGGCAGCGGTGTAGGAAACAGCTGCACGCTGGTCGCCCGTTGTAGCCATGGCGCCGCCACTCGCTGCGGCACCGCCGGCGGCGCCGCCGACAGCGACATCGTCATGCCGAGCGGCACCGCCAGCGGCGCCGCCGTTAGTCGTACGCCGCCGGAAAGGTACTTGTAGTCGGCGGGCGCTGAGCAGCGAGCAAACATAGTGCCGCTGCCGCCGCCGCTGACGGCGCCGTCGGGCACTTCGGCGCCGGCCACGGCCATCGCCGTCAACCTGACGGCGCCCCCGTGCTGCAGCACCGGCGCTCCAGCGGCGACGCCGGCGGCGCCGACACCGACGGCCAGCGGCGGCGGCGACGTCGCCGATGTCCAAGACTGCGTCGGCGTCACCGCCGCCAACCCGCCGTACGCCTCCGGCCCCGACGTCGCCGGCACCGCCACCGCTGCCAGCGGCGCCGCACCCTCCGACGGCGCCAGCGACGCCGCCGGACGTGCGCCGTACGGGGCACGCGTCATGCGCGGCAGGCTGTCGTACGATGTTGTGGCTATCGCAGGCGCCACCGCCGCCAGTCCAGCACGCGCAGCGGCGGCGTCGCCCGGCGACGCCGCCGCGCCGGCTGGGCTTCCGGCGCCGCTTCCCCAGACGCTGCCTGCGCCGGCAGCCACGCCAGCCATAATCAGCGGCGTGCCGCTGTCGCTGAAGGGCCGCGACGGCAGCTCCGCCGCCTCCACGCCGCCGGCGTCGAGGGCGCCGCCGCCGCGCTGGCGGATGCGGTTCTTCGCCAGCATCATGCGGCACGTGCTGCGATGCGGGGGCCCAGGCCAGGGTTTAGGGTTTAGGGTTGTTGAGGTGGTGCCGGTGCTGCAAGGAGCCCCCGTGCCGGCTGGCGCTGCGGCACCTAGCTAGCTCGCCGCCCGCCCCGCCTCAGACTGGCGGTGCTGCTCGCAGCACCGCGGCCGTGCGGCCGCCCAGTAAGCTACAGCGCCCAGGGCTACACCGCCCAGGGCTACACCGCCCTGCTCGCCGTCAGTGGCCGCCGCGCTTCACGGCACGCAGCGCCATGGCGGCGGCGTGGTGCATGCCGGATGACCGACACCCAGCATGACCCCTGCGGCCCCCAGACACTGCGCCAACTGGGAGGCGCGTTGAGGTACCGTTAGGTGAGCAGGCGGGAGCCGCTCACCGGTTGCTGCCGTGGAACTCGTCCAGCGTGTGCCAGCGGCTGCACTGCAGGCGGCAAGGAGGGCACCCGGCAGGAGGGCGGCGGGGGCGGCGGCAAGGGTCAGCACGGGCGACGGCGGGGCCCGGGGATTGGCGGCACGGAGGGCGGCAAGGAGGGCGGAGCGCGCGGCCCCGGGTCGGCTTGGGGCATGGGCAAGGGCCAGCAGGGCTCAGGCGGGGGCGGGCGCAGGCCGGGACGGAACGGGCGCAGGCTGCATACCAGGCTGCACTTGGGATTCGTGAAAGGTGTGGGTGCACGGGGTGGGGTGGGTTGGGGTGGGGTTTGGCACGACGGGTAGCGGGGGGCGGGGGGCGCCAGGCAGAGGGGTGGTGTGAGCGCAGCAGCAATGCGGGGGGGAGGTAGGCCAGGCCGTACTGGGAAAACGGCAGCCACAATGAGGCTGTTGGCCGAAATGGTAGGTTCAGGTCGGTTTACGATAGGGATAGAAGTGCGCCGTGTGCATTTGTCAGCATGTGTGCGCCCACACGGCAGCAGGGTGCGGTTGGCGCGGCGCGGGTACCTGCTGGCAGAAGCGCGACGGCACGCCGTCCACGAGGACCATGGGCGCCTTGATGTGCGTGTTGCACAGTCGGAAGCTGGAGGGGGGGGCAAGAAGGAGAGGGCGGGGAATGGGCTCGTGCTGGGGCGGCCTGGGGGCTCGGTCAGCGTGAGCGAAGTGGGCACTCCGACTTGGCCTCGCCTTCTGCAGGCCTGCAGTCCGTCGGGCGCACGACGCGCCCTAATTGTGTGGGATATGCGTGAGGACAAGAACGCCGGCGACTGGGAGCAAGCCAGCGCGCTCACCGCTGATGGGTCTTCGGGGCGCTCGCCATGTCCGCTGAGCAGCCCATAACCTGCGTTCAGGCCGCTTGTGAAGACAAGACTTTCACAATTCAGCTCAATGTACGCGTGGAACGCGGAAACGCAGAATGAAACGCGCGACTTCTGCGAAACCACACCTTGCAACGCAGGGGTAGCGTTCGACGTCCGCCATTCTCTTCAGCCGCCAGCTGCTTCGTATTGATGACGGGCAACGCCTCCCCACCAGCGCCGAACCAGGCGACCGAACCCTCCATTGCGTGAAGCGAAGCAAACCCGAGGCAAGCTGGCTACATCGTCATGTGGAGCAGGCGTTACAAGTCAACAGCGACGAGGTAGGCCCAAGCTAAAAGTTGCGTGGTGGGAGCAACGCGCTGCGGCGCTCTAATTGCGCCTACACTAACGCAACAAGTATACAGTTTACACTCGTATCAACTTGTTAAGGGGGGTAGGGACGCCGGAGCGGTCAACAAAGTCTGGGTGCGTGGCGCCTGCGGCTGGCGTGTGGCTGGCCCCTCCCGTCTCCCCCTCCCTCCTCCCGTCCCCTTGCCCTAGGAGTCGCCGAATCGCTCTCCCATCCTGCGCAACCCTGTGGCCCAAGTATCATGCAGATTACCGCTGGCCCCGTTTCATGCACTAACACTTTTGGCACCTCCAATTCGTAGCGGGAGCGCTTGCGCCGAGGCTTACGTTTGATGAATCCAAGGTGGGGTTAGACCTGGAATCAGGCGCAAGAGCGAACGCGGAATAGAGCCAACCCCCCACATAGTTTGACTTCGTTCTAGCTTATCATAAGTTTGCGTTTTGGACATGTTGTGCGCCCCCGTGTCCACGGCGTGTCCGGGTCCTGCCCGGTCCAGCGCCGAAGGGCGCTCGGCAGACACAGTCTCGGCGTGTCTCGGCTGCTGATGGCTGCGATCGCCTGGCCGACTCGGCCTTGCCATTGCCTCGTTAGGCCTCGTTAGCGGGGCGCTTACCTATCCTACAGGGAAAGCTTGCTTCAACCTGGGGTGTGCACGCATCGGCCTTAGTTCCTTCCCGACGCAGCGTTCTCTCCCTGCCGCCATCTTCGCGCAATGCGCCGGCTGCCCACTCTGCCCACCGCTGCCGCCCACCGGCCTCTCCCGCCGCCAGGCGCCGCAGCGGCGCCGCCACCCTGGCCACACGACGTCTTATCCACAGAAACATCACCTCGTTTAGCCATGCTCCCCTCGTCCCTCACTACACAGTTCCCGTGGCGCGCCATGACTTGTGCCGGCAGCCGGCGCAAGGTCCCGTTGAGACATGCGTGCCGTTTCCGTTGCATGTGCCCGTCGCGCGCCCCGCTGCCTAATCGCTTGACCCAGGATGAAGCCCGTGGTGTTGGTCGCCGCGACGCAGCAGGCGAGCAGGTGCTGGTGCGCTGACCACCGCTACGATGTTGCCGGTCGCGAAAGCCCTACTTGCGGCCGCCAGCGAAATTTATTCAACGAAAGTAGCTGGATTGCGTGCGTTGTGCAAATTGCAATAGGTTACACTGCGTGTGGCTGAGACAGGACCCCACAAAGTGGGCGGCCCGGATCGACGGCACAATCGCAGCCCTGCCAGCCACAAAGGCGCACCTCTTGCCTTGCCCAGTACTCTTTAGCCGTTCGGCACCCAATTACCGCAGAGCAGCTACTTGCTGCCTCGGTCTTGCTACGAGGGCGTTGCTTTGCCTCGCCTCTCCCAACACCCAAACAAGAATGCAGGCCCTCAACGCCAAGCTGGCCCAGCGCCAGACCGGCCGTGTTGCTCGTGGCAACGCGGTCGTGCGGCCAGATGCTCCGGTGGTCGCCGCTCACGCCGTCGCGTCGACCTCGGCTGCGGGTGAGGCGCAAGTATCTTGCAACACGCTTGCCGCATATGCCCCTCGCCAACCACAACACCACTGCAATTGAATATAGCAGCGACTTGACGTTAGTCGCTACTCGCGTCGCTGCTGGGCGCCTTTTTCAACGGTCTTGGTGCTGTGGTCCCTGGTTGTGCTGTGGTCCCTACAGCGCCGCGCAACCCACAGCACACACCCTTCCTGCCCCGCACTGCAGTGACGCCTCTAGTCCTTATCCGAATGCCATGCCTGCTCCTCTACCTCGCCCGCAGCCCCCGCCGTGCTCATGGCTCCCGTCGCCGCACCCCAGCGCGCCGTCCTCAACGGCGCCCGCGCCCGCGCCACCGCCTGCCGCACCGCCACCGTCGACGGTAAGAAACGACACCCACCCATAAGGAACAACGGCACTTACCCATCTGCTTTCACGCCACCATAACGACCTGAAGCGTTCTCGCGACGTGACATCTGTAGCGGCGGCGTATGCGATGCTCGATTGCTGCTATGTCCACGTCACCTGCGCTGCACTGGCCCCCCGCCTCTGTGCTCCCCAGCCCCCGTGCAGCCTCGCAGCCCTGCCAGCTGCTGCCGCTGCTGCTGCCACGCACCCAACCGCCCCTCTCCTGCCCCGCCCGCTGCGTGCCCCCCCTTGCAGCGCCGCCTGCTGCCGGCACCGGCGCCGACGGCGAGGTGGTGAGCGGGGCCGGGCTCGATTGCTGGGCTGGCCACGATGACTGGGCTAGGGTCTCTTGATGGGCTCGGGGCTCCGCGGGGCTTGACAGGGCGGCCCAGGACGTAATCAGCGTCGGGCAGGGCGGCATGCAGGGGATGCTTGAGGGGCCGCGCAGGGGGCCAAGCGCTCTGCTCAGCTGCCTGTCGCTGCGAAAGCGCGCCAGGGCGGCGGATGTGGGCTGGCAGCGCTATGCCGCGAGAGGCCCCCCCCTGCTGGCGTCGTTGCTCACCGCCTTGCGCTGCCCTGCCTTCCTTCCCTCTTAACCTGCAGACCCGTGAGAACATCCGCAACATTGCCATCATTGCGCACGTCGACCACGGCAAGACGACGCTCGTCGACGCCATGCTCCGGCAGTCCAAGGTCTTCCGCGAGAACCAGGTGTGTGTTTCATCAGTGTGTGAGGCTGCAGGACCAGCCTCCGCCCGGCCCGCCTCCCTCGCCCCTCCTCTCCCTCGTGCCGCGTCCCCGTTGCCTGCCACCTGCCGCACCCGCGTGCCCAAACACACACGCGCTTATTTCTGAACACACGCGCTCCCCTCCATCTTACGCCACCTCCCCCTCCATTCCCCGGCCGCCCCCAGGCCACTGCGGACCGCATCATGGACTCGAACGACCTGGAGCGCGAGCGCGGCATCACCATTCTGGCCAAGAACACGGCCGTGCGCTACAAGGGCGTCAAGGTGGGGTGGGGTGGGCGGCGGGCGGCCGCCTTGCGTCTTGCTGCTAATGTGTAGTTGTGTACCACACGAAGCGGTGGGCGGCGGTCGGTTGCTGTACCAGCTGCTGCTGTGCATGCCTGCATGCATGCATGCTGCACGAGTGGAGTGGAGCGGCCGCAACCTTGCTCGTGCTGCAGGGCTCACGTGACTGATGTCTTCTCCCGTGTGCGTGCGCCGGCTGTGCTGCCAGGTGAACATCATTGATACGCCCGGCCACGCCGACTTCGGCGGCGAGGTGGAGCGCGTCATCAACATGTGCGACGGTGAGAGCCGCCGCCGTGCAAGGGAGGAAGGGAGCGGGGATTGGGGAAGGCAGTGAGGCGCAGGGTTGATCTGTAGGGGACGACGGGGGCAGCCGGGTTGGGAGAGGCAGGCGGGATGACGGTGTCTGGGGCGGCCGGTGATCAGCACGTGCGACGGTGAGTGCCGCCGCCGCCGTCGACAGATGTGCAAGGGAGTTAGCGGGGTTCGGCAGCTGTGCAAGGAAGGAAGCGGGTTTGGGATGGGCGGCGAGGCGAAGCGCGGGTTTTTTAGTGCGAGTGCTGGGGCGGAGGCATTGGCAGGGCGTTGTCTGGGGCGGCCCGTGTGGTATGGCGACGGGACTGGGCGGCGCTGATCCCTGCTCCACTCAACGCCCTGGCCGCCCGCAGGTGTGCTGCTGCTGGTGGACAGCGTGGAGGGCCCGATGCCCCAGGTGCGGCAATCGCGATCAACCCTTTTATTATTAACATTACCGATTATAACTATTATTATTATTCTGCACAACTTTACGATCAGCTTTCTTTAGGACAGGAGAGGGCCCCATGCTGCAGGTGTGCGCTTGGGCGCAACCCCGCGCATTTGGGGCAGCACGGTTTACATTGCAGACATAGCATTCCTAGCCGCGATGGCTAACCCCGTTTGTGCCTTGTGCCTGCCTCGCGCATCGTGCTGTAGACTCGCTTCGTGCTGCGCAAGGCGCTGGCTCTGAACAAGAGGGTGGTTGTGGTCGTCAACAAGATCGACCGCCCCGCCGCCCGGTAGGTTGCTGGGGTGGGGGTCAACAAGACCATGGAAAAAGGGGTTCGGGGTCGGCAGCAGGAGCCGTTGCGCGTTGGCGTGTGGCACAGCACCTTTTGACCCCCGGCTGTCTCTTGATTGGGAGGACACAGGGCAGCGGGTTTGAGCTGGGCGAAAGATGCCGGTGACACGCAAATGCAGGTTGTGCCCGAGCGCTGCCTGACCCCCGCTGCCCCTCGTCCCACCCTGGCCTGCAGCCCCGAGTGGGTCATTGACTCGACCTACGAGTTGTTCATGGACCTGGGCGCCAGCGACGAGCTGTGCGAGTTTCCCGTCGTGTACGCGTCGGGTGAGCCGGGAAGCATGGAGGGGTAAACGAGTGGGGAGAGTGTGTGTGTTTCTGTAGCGTGGTGACGTCGCCACCCCTACTAAGTCTGCGATATCATGGTGGTCGGCGCAGCTCCTGCTGACACGAACCCGCGCGCCACGGGTCTGCTTCCGCAGGCGTCAACGGCATTGCCGGCATGACCCCCGAGACCATGGCGGAGGACCTGGTGCCGCTGTTCGACACCATTGTCCGCGAGGTGCGTGTGTGTTCAGACTTAGGTACCAGTAACATAATACTAAGCACGTGTGTTCATAAAAAGGTAACATGTAGTCCGCACGTTTTTGTGGGGGGGGCGCATCAGCTTCCATGAGCAGCAATGAAATTCGCTTGATTGCAGCATCCATAGAGAGATTTTGGCGCTGGTCTGCTCGCAAGGGCCCGGCCAAGGATCCCCTGCTCGTGTGTGTGCCCACACCCGCTGACGGCTGCCCGCTGCCGCCCTGCCCTCGCCCTGCAGGTCCGCCCCCCCAGCGTGCTGCCCCAGGCGCCTCTGCAGCTACTGTGCGCCAACATTGACTACGACGAGCACAAGGTGGGCCGCCAGCAGTACTTAGGTTGCAGCGCTTGTGACTTGCGTAGCTCGCAGCAGGTGGCATGTAAGCGACTGTGCGTGTTCTAGATTGACGCTGATCATCTATTGTGTGCGTGGTAATGTCGCCGTGCTGTTTCTGTGCGCCAACTTGTGACGTGACTGCCACGGCGATGGGTTACTCGGCCATCGGCAGACCGGCAGCCGAGGCGGCAGTGCCGTTACCCAACGCGCCGCTCACGCACTGCGCAACCAACCGCCTGCCTCCCTGTCCCTCCCTCCCCGCCCCCTCACAGGGCCGCATCGCCATTGGGCGCGTCACCAGCGGCACCATCAAGCGTGGCCAGACGGTGTCGATTTGCAGTTCGCTGGAGCCCGGCAAGGTCCGCACCGCCAAGATCGCCGAGCTGTTCGTGTACGACAACTTCGCGCGCGCGCCCGTGGAGGAGGTGAGTCGTTTGGGGTTGATTCCCAGCACGTGATTGGCTAGCTGGCTGGCGAGATGTTGCAGTTAGTTGGGGCGCGACAGGAGCACGCCCGGTCCGCCCCTCCGACGCCAGCCTCTGACGCCCGTTTCACCCTGCTGTTGTTTTGGCACGCTCGCGAAGGTCGGGGCGGGCGACATCTGCGCGCTCAGCGGCATCGCAGACATCCGCATCGGCGAGACCATCTGCGCTCGCGAGGCGCCCGTGGCGCTGCCCACCATCAAGGTGGGCCGGGCCGGAGGGAGCGGGCGCGGGGAGGGAGAGGCCACGTGATGCGGCAGGGCGTGGCTGGTGCCGCGTGTGTTCCGAGGCTTGTGGGGTTGGGAATCCGGCACGGTATGACTCCGGAGCAGCGACATCGAGGCGTGCTGCTCACTGGCCTGCCGTGTCGTTGTTGTGTGTGCTGCCACAGGTTGAGGACCCCACCGTCAACATGACGTTCAAGGTCAACACCTCGCCCTTCGCGGGCAAGGAGGGCAAGTTCGTGACCTCCCGCAACCTCAAGGACCGCCTGGACCGCGAGCTGGAGCGCAACCTGGCGCTGCGGTGAGGCACAAGCAGGTTCTTGACGACTTGCCTCCTCTTGAACAGCGCACCCTCTGGCGCCAGCTGCACTGCACTACACAACGAATAGGTTATACTCTGTCATGAGAGCTGGAGCGAAGCAGTGTGTATCATCTTCGGATAACGCAGCCGCCTGCGCACATTGACGGCGCCTGATGCGCGCACGGTTGGCCCATTGAACGCAGCACTAACCCCGGTCCCCGCCTGCCCCCCCTCCCCCCCCTCCCCCAGCGTCGAGCCCGGTGAGACCTCGGACACGTTCGTGGTGTCGGGCCGCGGCACGCTGCACCTGGGCATCCTCATTGAGAACATGCGTCGCGAGGGCTACGAGTTCGAGATTGGCCCCCCGAAGGTGCGTGCGCTGTGCTGCTCGGTCCGCTGCCAGACCTAGCTAGCGGCTGATGCGCTGCTGCGTGTGCGCCATCTGGTGGCACATCCCCACCTCGGTCTGCTGCTCACCTCACGGCGCGCCTCGTCCCCCGCCACGCCCCACCTGCCCACCTTGACAGGTCATTACCCGCGAGGTGGACGGCAAGAACTGCGAGCCGTTCGAGGAGGCCATCGTCGACGTGAGTCAGCTCCCGGGGGGCAAGGAGTGCTGGGTCTGTTCTCAGCCTCGCCGCACGGCAGGGCGGGCAGGCCTGGTGGGCCTGGCAGCACGCTGCAGTGCTCCGCCGCAAACCTTCCCGTGCCCCGCTCATCACGTCCGACCGCCTCCCGCAACGCTCTCCCGCCTGCCCAGGTCCCCGAGAACTACGTGGGCGCTGTGGTGGAGCTGTTTGCGCAGCGCAAGGGCGAGATGGTGGACCTCATCCCGTCCATCCAGGTGCGGCAACCGACCGGGCCCGCCGTGCCGAGCTGCCACCTGCCAGTGCCCCCAACACGCCAGCTGCGCGGCGAAGGCCTGGATCTCGTCCCCAAGGCCGCCCGCTGTCGTCCGTCCGCCAACCTACATGCCGCTGCCCGCTCATGCCCCCCTCTCTCTCCGACTCCCGCAGGGCGCCTCGCGCATCAAGTTCCGCATCGCCACCCGCGGCCTGCTGGGGCTCAAGAACGCGCTGCTCACCGCCACCCGCGGCCTGGGCGTCATGAACACGCTGTTCCTGGAGTGAGTCGCGTCATTGCTCCCCGTCCGTCGCATGCTTTCCGTCATACCGAGTAGCGTTTGCGCAGCAGCAACCTGCCGCGCTGGCACCAAGCGGTTCGGAGCGCAGCCGCGCTCTGGCGCAAGAAACCTGAGTGAGGCACGGACCGCGTACCCAACACCCCGCACCCCCCGCTGTCGTGCCCTCAGGTACGCCCCCGTGGCGGGCGAGATCCAGATGCGCGAGAACGGATCCCTGGTGGCCCACGAGACCGGCCAGGTACGGCACCCGTACGGCACCCGTACGACACCCGTACGGCATGGGCTGCTGGCACAGTACCGGGGCGTGCCTCGAGGGCCGAGGCGTGAGGGCGACCCCAGGCCGCACACCCACACGCCGTGCTCCTCCCTTCCCTCCCCTCCCGTTCCCCGCAGGTGACGGCGTACGCGCTGGAGACGGCGCAGGAGCGCGGCCAGATGTTCGTGCGCCCGGGTGACCAGGTGTACGAGGGCCAGGTGAGGATGGGTGGGGCTGGCGAGGGGCCGGCCGGGGCAGCGGTTGTTCTGCGGGAGGGATGAAGACGTCGGCGTGGCGCAGGGCGGCGTTGGGCTGGGTTGGCATCGGTGCGCTGCCTCACTCTCGCCGCCACCCTAACTCTTTCTCCGCCATCCTTTTTTCTCCTCCCTCCCTCCCCCCAGTGCGTTGGCATGCACTCCAAGGCGGGCGACCTGAAGCTCAACGTGTGCAAGACCAAGCAGCTGACCAACATGCGCGCCGCGGGCAAGGACATCAAGGTGCGGCCGCGGGGGCCGGTGGTTGTTGGGTGTAGCGAGCCGCCTGGCGTGGCGTGGGGAGCTGCTGTTGCCTTGCACGGGATGCGCGAGAGCTGCTGTTGACGCCACTTCCTCGCCGGCCCTCCGCCCCGGACTCCACGTGTTGCCAGGTGGGCCTGGACGAGCCCCGCTCCATGGGCCTGGACGACGCGCTCGAGTACATCAACGACGACGAGCAGGTCGAGGTGAGCAGCCTGCGTGTTGGGCAGCTTGCTTGTCGGGTATCAAGCGGAGAAGGAGCACCACGCTAGGCTACATGGGGGGCACACGACAAACGCTATGTTTCTGGCTGGATTACGCCATCGACACGTGCTCCTGTCCGCCTCGCCCACCATTCGCTAGGTGACGCCCAAGTCGGTCCGCATCCGCAAGGACCCCTTTGCCGCTGCCAAGGGCGGCGCCAAGGGCCGCAAGTAGGGCGGTTCCACGGTCACCCCATGGCATGCCACGCCGTAGTGGCATGCAGCCAGCCTACAATCTGCCAACAATGGGGGGGCGGGGGCTGCTGTTCTGGCAGGTCGCCGGCGCCGCGCGGCCGCTGAAAGGCGGAAGCGTGCGGCGCGGTGCGGGTTCTGAGAGGAGCGAGGAGCGGCGAGAAGGTTGCGGCCCAGCGCGCGCAAGCGCGGGGAGGCGCGTGAGCGTGTGTGCCTAGGGGATGAGCGCTGCATCCGGCACGGGGTTCGTTCGTGGTTCGGTCGAGTCGTGTGTCCTGGTGTGGCTCGTGTGGCGTTTGGCGCTTGGGTGGTTCGGTTCGGTTCCGTCTGCACTGCACTGTGACGAGGAGCGGCGAGTCTGGCGGCAGAGCCTGCTGCGTAACTGTTTGGAACGGGTTTTCTGGAAGAGTTGTGTGTGGCATGCTTTTGCTGTCGCGTACCTACGTCCGCGCCTTTAGCGTTCGCGCTTTTGCGCGATGAGGAGATAGCATGAGAGGGTTGCGGTGCGGTGCGGTCTGGTGTGAGGCAGGAGAGACCCTCCTGCTGTGGGGCCGCCGCGGCGCGGAGTACGTCGGCGCTCGGCCGCTGGCGCGCCCCCTGTTCACAACCGCCGCCACGTCTCGCGCGGCTGCGCCGAGAGCTGTAATCCTGCCTTCTGCTGGCATGGGCTCTTCTCGTTGCAGCATTACTCCCGTCCCACCTGCTGCGGCCTTCAAACGTCCCGAGGGAGGAGGGCGGGGTCTTCAGAAGGAGACTTCGGGGAAGGGACGCTGCGGTGGCGGCCCTAACGCCGATGTAGGTCAGGTCACAGATATTCCTCCTTTGACTTCGTTCTAGCTTATCATGAGCTTGTAATAAGGTCACCTCAGGCGGCTGCCGTGGCGGTCGAGGGGCGTGCTCAAGGAGATTTCTGCCGCCACAGGGCAGGCGCTGGTTTCCACAGCCCCCCAGGAGTCAGATGTAAATTCGTTCAGTCTATTCCACATCAAGCCCCCCAGCGCGCGCCCCCCCCACCCAGCACATGGGGCAGGAGCACCTCCGTACCTGGGCACTGAGTGCTGACGCAGCCGGGGCTGATACAGCGGGGGCGCAACTTCGATGTGGAGGCCAGGAGGCCGCCAGTCGCGAGCGGACTGCTGGCTCGTGCGTAGCGGGCTTCGGCACTTCGGCACTCACAGGCATGCGCCACGGAGGAGTCCTGGTGCCGTGCAGGTGCACCCAGCGTGCACTTGTCGTGCTTATCGGATGCAGGGGGCCGGGGGCTCCTGGTGCGGCAATGACGTCGGAAAGCCAACTGAAGCCAAACTGATGGGTCTGCCGACCCGCCGCAAGGCATCGTGTTGCCTGATTGGGTTCGGTGGCGGGGCCTGGGCAGCACTGAGTGGGGCCATACAGCAGCGGCCGTACAGCAGCCGTACAGCGGCGGCGGGTGACGAGCGAGCAGGCGCGGTAGGCCTGAGGTGCGTGCGTTGGGAGGCGGTGCTGGGTAACCAATGAACCAGACAGGAAGCATTGGCGGCAGGCACAAAAACGAAAGTACGCGAAGGCAGCACGGTATCCGGCGCTCACGCGTCCAAGACAACCGGCCCCTGGGAGCAATGTGTTACCCGAGCATAGCCGTCTTCGGGGCGGGTGAGGCACGAGGCGGCATGATGCGGTCGCATCGGCGCGCCTGACTGCGCAGCCTCGGTTGGCGTGACACGTCGTATGGCACCATGGTGTGGCACCTGAGTGGCTCCTGCCACACGTCGTGTGGCCCTCACGACTCACGACTCAGTGGCCCTCACGACTCAGTGGCCCTCACGACTCCCTACGCTTGGCGCATGCAAGCCAGCCCCTCTGCTCTCCCGTTATCACACCCGGCAGGGCGCCCTCTAGCAGCGGCCTCGCGCCTGCGCGGCGCCGCCCCCGCTGACCCGCCCACCTGCCGCGGCCCCCCCCCTCACTCCGCAGCCAGCCTGCTCGCGTCCAAGCAAGGCATTTTTCTGTTGGATTTTGAAAGGGTTACACCCGAATCTCCGACTTGAACGTTGGGGGTAAAGGTAATCGGTAATGGCAACCAGCAAGGCAAGCAGAGGACGCGGCAGGCCGCAGCCGCAGCCCGGACGAGTCGTGGGGCGCAGCGGGGCCCGGCCCCAGGGGCCAGGGAGGGGCCCCTCCGCCGCTCCTCCACCGCCCAACGGCGGGATGCTGATTGATGCTGGTCAGCTGGCCTGTAAGCATCCAAGGAAATCGCGATGGCCAGAGCGTGGGCCAAGCACAGTGAAACTCGGGCGCCGAAGCGGCCACGAGCACTGGCCCGAGCCCTGTTGTCGTGTGGATGAGCGCCAGTCCAGGTCTGGCCGTCCAGGGCCGGCAGCAGCGAGGGCCGGCCGGCGTCCTCGTCGCGTGGCGCGGCGGTAGAATGCGTAGGCCGCGCCCCGCACGTCGAAATCCTTGCAACCCCAGCGCCTGCATAGGCAGCACCAGGGGAGTTCCCCTGGGCAGCGCGGAAGGCTGGGCGCATAGCGACGTCACCATGAGTCGCTGTACCCGAAACCCGATCGCGGCATGTGCTGTCCAAGGCCGCGGGGCAGGCGTGGCAGTGGCAAGGTGCGGCCTGCCGGGGCCTCCGCGGCTGCGGGGCGGAGGTGGCTGCGAGAAGCGGAGAGGGTGGGGCCGCATCATAGGCAGCCACGCTCGTGGCAAACCGGCAGTTCACTCATACGGCACCTCACACAACAACGTGTACCGAAATTGCGCTGAGCGCAGAGTTGTGACAGCAGAGGTTTGCACATCTGTAGTGTCCCGTGATTTATCGCCGCTCTGCTTGTTTAGTGTGCAATTTACGAGGCTTCTGCCCAGCACAGGCAGCAAAGATGGTGCGCAGGGCGGTCGAGGCGCTGGTCGCGTCGCATCGTTGACCTGAACTCAGGGCTTCCGTGGTCCGCGCAGATACACTTTGTTATCCTTATGAGCCGGCAAGGCAAGGTTCGCCTGGCGAAATGGTACTCCACATACAACATGAAGGAGCGGGCTAGGGTCGTCAAGGAGATCACCCCTATGATACTGGCGCGGCCGCTGAAGCTGTGCAACTTCCTAGACTGGAAGAACATCAAGCTGGTGTACAAGCGCTACGCGAGCTTGTACTTCGTGTGCGGCGTGGACGTGGCCGACAACGAGCTCATAACCCTCGAAATCATACACGAGTGAGGCTTCCGATGCTGGGTCCTCCGGCGACGGCGGGGGCTGGCGAGGGAAGGGGGCCGGGGGGGCGATCGGCAAGCGGGCTGGAGTGCGGGGGCTGGGGCCTGGGGGTGCCTCGGCCGGAGGAGGCGCAGCAACGGGAGCTGCACAACCCGGGCTCTCAACCCACCCTCGGCGCACCCGACACCAGCTATAGTTGCAGCAGCACGCCCCAAGCCGTGCCCGTCCCCCCGCCCGCGACGCCCGCCTGCGCTCGGCCCCCGCCCCCTAGGTTCGTGGAGGTGCTGGACCGCTACTTCCAAAACGTGTGCGAGCTGGACCTCATCTTCAACTTCCACAAGGCCTACTACATCCTGGACGAGCTGCTGGTCGCGGGTGGGGCCGGAGGGGCCGGGCCGCGACTCGGGGCGCAAGGTGCCGGTAGCAGTGGGCGGGCACCTCTTTGCTGCTGCAGGCGCTGCAGGCCAAGGGCTGGCGCTGCGGCTGCCGGTGCTGTCTCCTCCGCTCCGTGTAGCTAAGTGGCTGGCCAGAGCCGGGTGCGGAGGCCGTGCATGGACGCGCTCCCACCCACCCGCACCTGCCCTCGCGCTCCTCCCGTTGCGCCGTGCCCCGGCACGCCCCAGGCGAGCTGCAGGAGCCGTCCAAGAAGGCTATCCACAAGTACATTGCGGACCAGGACCAGATGGTGGAGAACGCCAAGGCGGGCGGAGGCGAGGAGCCGCAGCAGGGGAGGGCGTGAGCGGCGACACGCTCAGGCGGGGGGAGGTCGAAGCAGCCGCAGCCAGGCAGGACGCACGCGGCGGCCTGGTGTCCCGGGCCGGCCTGGCGCACCCGTGAGGAGCCGCAGACAGGGAGGGTGTTGGCGCTGACAGCACGGCGCCCACCCGGCTGGCGCCAACAGGGCGGTAGCAGAGGGGCGCAACGAGGAGCTTGTGACCGCGAGCGGACGGCGACACGGCGAGCAGCGCCGCCGCGGCACCCGCCACCAAGCGCGGCAGCACCCCTGGCCGCCCGTGGGCCAGGCCACGCAGGGGCGGCTGCGGCGCCTGCTGCCGACGGACACGCTGTTCCAGACACCACGGGGGCGAGCCGGGCGAGCCCAGGCCGTTGAGATGGTCGTGTTCGGGTTGGGGCCAAGGCCGGGCTCCTGCTAGCAGCGGCGGCGGCGACAGAGACGGGGGCTGGAGCAGGGCGGCAGCAGCGGCCGCGGCAAGCGCGGCCGCGCATGAACTGGCCACGGTGGCCGGGGCCGGGCTGCCGCTGGCAGCGGCGACGGCGACTCCGCCGCGGCGCTGGGAGTTGCGGCCGCGGCAAGCCGCGGCGCTGGGCCTGTGGCGGCGGCAAGCGGCAGCTGTGCTCGGGGCTGAGCCGGTGCCGCGGCCGGGCCCTGCCTGCTGGCTGGGCGGCTGGTGCGGCTGGTGCCGGCATGGCACATGGCGCGTGGACATGGAGACGGCCTGGCGGCTGGGCGAGGAGCCCCTGTCAGCATAGTGCGTGGAGGCGTGGAGGCGAGGAGGCGTGGAGGCGAGGAGGCGTGGAGGCGTGGAGGCGCCGCTGCAGGTGGTGAGGGGGCGACCTGGCGCCAGGCGGCGTAGGGGCTGCAGCGCGGTTTGGCGGGAGACAGGTACTCGTGGGGAGCCAGTAATGCCAGAGAGACGAGCGCATCTGTGTGCACGGGGCTGCATCCAGGCTGGCGTGGTGGCTGCATGGTGCTGTGGTGGTGGTGCCGTGGCGGTGGTGGCGGTGCGCAGAGGCACTGCAGCGTAGTTTGGTTTGGGGGGACGCGGGGAGGACGCGGTTCGGCCAGGTTTAGCTGCTGGTGGTGGTGGTGGTGGTGTGCATTCAAGCAATGATTGGAAACAGGCACGTAGGCGGCGGGAGGGGAGGCCGTATGCGGGCAGGGGGTGTGCGGATGGGCCACACTGGCGAATGGGGGGAAAGGGCCGGCGGCGCTGGCCGTGCGGCGTGCGAACATGGGATACCGGAAATCGATGGCGGGGCCACCACGGACGCGGCTAGGGCCGCGTTCGTGTTACGCAGCACTGCTACTGGGACGAGGGGCCCGCCGCATCTGACGGCAGAGCCTGGCTGCAGGGCTGTGTGGGTTGGGTTTGCTGGATGAGGCGAGGCGTGTGGCGGCGTGGTTTTTAGGTGTGCAGGCCGTGGATGCCGCGCTCGCACGTTGTGGTGCTCAGACCACCGCAACGAGCTACGTTGTAGAGCAGGAGCCCTCCTGTTGCAAAGGATTGTTTGTGGCACGATGAGGTTTGCTGCGGGCAGGAGAGGCCCCTCTGCTGTGGGGCCGCCGCGGCGCTAGTACGTCGGCGCTCGGCCGCTGGCGCGCCCCCGCCAGTAGCGCATCTCGCACCGCTGGCACCGAGGCCCGTAATCCTGCTCCCCGCTCCCCGGGGCCCTGCTCCCCTGCTCCCCCGCTCCCCCGGGGCCCTGCTCTCCTGCTCCCCTGCTCCCCTGCTCCCCCGCTCCCCCGGGGCCCTGCCCAATGTATGCCGCGGTGCTGCTATCGGAGCCGCACCACCGCTGCACCACGGCCTCAGTGCGGCGGCTGCGCTGTCCCTTGGAGCCCTTGCAGTGGTGCCGGACTCGTGCCCACTCGGCACGCCCCCCTGCCGCCGCGCCTACACTCGCGGCATAGCCGCGTGGGCGGCTGGCGCGGGATGCCCTAAGGAGCTCGTCTGCACCCTCCCTGTTGCCTTCACGGTTTCCTGGCTTCCGGTTGCTGACCAAGTTCACCGTTTTCTCACCCCGATTTACAGGTTCGCTCCCGGTTGCGTGCGGGGATGGGCTTGGGCGCCGCGCCAGCGGCCCACAATGCAGCGTTGTAACAGCCGCTCTTCTCAACGCCACACCAGCACGGACCAGCTGTAACATATCTTCATTATGGTGAGCGGGGTCCTTCCGCCGCGTCCTCTCCTTGCCTTGCTGATTGCCACTACCGATTGCCTTTACCCCTAACGTTCTAGTCGGAGAGTCGGGTGTAACCCTGTTCATTCAAGCTCCAACAAAAAGCCGCGTGGGTGACTAACAGGCGAAAGGACGAGCGAGGAGTGTTGACAGTTGCAGCGCACAGCTGGCTCCAACTAGCAGCTCGCAGCAGACCGCCACAGCTTTGCCCCAAGAATGGAGCACGCACGCCGGCCCCCGAGGAGCCCAAGCTGCACGCTGCCGGCCCTTGGCACCCAACAGCGCCACAGGCGCCCGCGACCGCACACAACACGGCGCGTTGCCGCCAAAGACACGAAGCCGGTAGGTCCCAACCGACAGCTGCCGCCGCCACATGCGCAGCCGCGCGGGTCCCAGGGGCGCAGCGGCTTCTGGCCACCAGCTCTTCCCAACACCCTGTTCCAAGGCTTGCCTCCCCACCATCACCGCCATCCCAGCTCGCAGACATCGTACCATGTCCCTTTCCATACGCTGACCCGGCGCCGCCTGCCCGCTCCCTTCCCCACCCCTGCTTTTCCCACGCGCCATCCCGGCTCCCAGTTTGCAGTTTCGCAGCCCCTCACGGCTCCAGCGGCACGCTGACCCGGTGCCATGCGTTGTTGACCACCCCCCGCAGGTTCCAGATCCCGGCCACGCCGTCCGGCTGGCTGTTGTACGACGAATCCACTGCCTTGCAGATCAGATCCAGCTTGTCCGTGCCGGCGGGAAGAGGAACCGTCGCCTGCGGGGTGCGAAGCACGGGGAGCAGCCCTCGCCTTGGATTTGCATTCCTTTGATACACTACACAAACAAACCTCGATAGCCAGTATCGGCAAGGCACGGATGGGCCCGCCCATGACTGCCAGTGCCACCCAGTCGGGCGCCAGCACGTAGCAAAGGGCCAGTCCCAGCATGCTTGCAGGCCTCGCCGCGTGAGCTAAGCCACATGTTAATACAACGAATGAATATAATACATACTATAATATAATATATCATATGAATATAATGATGTAACAAAACTAATCAATGCGAGCAAGCCATCGCCGCCGCGCACCTCCCACAGGGTCCAGGCCCAGGCGCCCGCGTACGAGCCAGCCGGCGGCGCGCCCGGCGGCGGCGGCAGCAAGCGCGCCGGCAGCCAGGTCTTGCCGCCGTCGGCCGACACATCCACGCGCACGATGCCGCGACCGCCGCCCGACCAGGCGTAGCCGCGTGCCGTGTACTGAGGGGTAGGATGGGAGGGGTGTAGGGAGAGACCCATTTCATAGTGGTGATACAATCGAACCAGGCAGAGCCGCTGACAGACCGGGCGTGGCCGCAGGCCGTGTGCGGATGAAGGCAGCGATGCTAGAGGGGCGCGTGGCACAGGGACGGTTGCGTGCAGCATGGGCTTGCTGGGCGCGGTCGCGGCCCCGGGTCTCGCTTGGCGACTGGCGACGGGCTTGGCTGCGGAGAGCGCGACGCCTTGCGCCCAGAAAGAGAGGTGCGGCGCGTGTGGCGCAAGGGCAGCTGGCGACGAGGCAGGTGGACGGCAGTGGCGTGGCGCGGCGCCGTGGGAGGCCGCCGGCAGTGGCCGCGGATGCTGCGTGGGTTCGAATCGTGTGGGGCTGGTCTGGTCCGTGACCCCACCCGTACACGCACAACGACCCCCACCTGGGCGTCGTACGATACTGGCCCACGGAGACGGGCGTGTCGTCGTGCGAGTACATCGCTTGTCACATTGTTATACTTGCATACAGATACAATATCAAGTGAATATTGCAATCATCTGAAGCCCCCACCTGGCCGTCGTACTGGCCCACGGAGATGGGCGTGTCGGGGGAGGGCTCGCAGATGGCCGACGTCACGGGCGGGTCCTGGGGTGGGGCCGGAGCGCAGGGGCAGCAGCACATGTCTCCTGGTGGCACATGGCTTCAGTAGACACCAACCACTGCGTGATGGAGGCTCCTGCCTCAATCCCCACCCGCCTTCTGCTGCGGCGTGCAGTGGCTGGCCCACACGACGCGCCACGCTACCCAGGGCGTGCTGTGCCGCGTGTTGGGTTCTGTTCTACTCTTCACACGACCAGCTCATTGTCGTACATGTCGTACATACGGCGCGCGTGTCGGACACATGCCGTCGCACGCACCTGGATGGCGGGCGCCGAGCCCCAGTCCACGGTGTCCCAGTCCACGGCGGGGCTGAACGACTTGTAGTCGCGCTGCTGCCAGTGTGACGACGACTCGTGCGGTGAGGCCAGAATGCGGCCTGTGAGGGGCGGAGGTGGCAGGGGGTGGCAAGGATCATAAAACCGTATGATACGAGTGTCGGCACACAACAAAGCAACCGCATCTCACCCAGCCACTTGACGCTGCGAGCGCCCGTGACCCCGGGCACGATGACGCGCAGCGGCGCGCCGTGGTCCGCGTTTAATGGCTGGCCGTTCATCTCGTAGGCCAGGATGACGTCGCCCTCGGCCGACAGCGCCTTGGATAGCGGGATGGAGGCGCCGTACACCTGCGCAACGCGTGTACGGAAATGCAAGGATGGGGTTTCCAATCACAATCAGAAGGATGCCAGGAGAGGAGCAGAGACCACCTTGCAACAACCGCTCTGGCACCCCAGGTGCTCAGCAACCTGATGGGGTTACATCAAGCAGGGGGTGGCACACGGACAGCCCAGACCAGCGCCCGCTTCAGATCAACGTATGGCAGCGCTTCCTGTTAAGCAGCCGGGCTATCCGTGATGCACGCGTACTTGTGGCCATTCGTCCATTCGTGCAACATATCTGCTTTCGGTTATACACAACTCATTCGGCGTTAGTCCATGCAAACAGTGCACACATGCTTACGTCGCCGGTGACGGGGTCCTTGTCGAGGCCCTCAAAGTGGATGTGCCGCACGCCCGCCGCCGCCGCCTCGGCCTCCGTCAGGCCTGCGCAGCGGAGGGCCAGCAGGCAGGCAGCGGGGCGTGTGGGCAACAGGCAGCAGCGCGCCCCCGCCCGGCCCCGGCCCCGCCCCGCCTCTCCCCGCCCCGCCGCAGCCTCTTGCGGACCCCCTCAGGTTGCTAGTCGGTCCGCTGGCGGCCACGGGCTCCCAGGCCAAGCGTGGCGGTCACGTCGTCATGTGGCCGCTGGGGCGTGGGGCGGCTCCGGGCTGGGCAGCGAGCCTCCAAGGGGCACTCGTACCACCCACGAGCAGCCTGCACTCGCTGCGGCCTCCGGCCACACGCTGTGGCAGCCCAGGAGCGCCCACCGCCCGGCCCTCGCGGGCTGGCCCTCGCGGGCTGGCCCTCGCGGGCTGGCCCTCGCGGGCTGGCCCTCGCGGGCTGGCCCTCGCGATGCCCGCATGTGCGTGTGCAGACCGACCGCATGTGCCGACGAGCGCCCCGCGCCTCACCCGCAGCCTGCGAGTGGGGGCCCGCGTGGCGGTGGCGGGGAGCGTGCGGGCAGGGCGGGGGCGGGGAGGAGGTGAGCGGCGTGACAGCGGCAGCGGGGATCGCGTGTGGCGGCAGAGCTGGTGGCCGGTAGGGCCCACCCGGGGGCCGCACCGTAGCCCCACAACCCAACCGAAACCCGAGCTCAACCCAGACCCAGCCCAGCCGCACCAGCAGCACGTCCGCCACACCACGAATAGCGCATTGTGTTGACTATTATGATGATTATTATTATTCATTGTAGTATGTAAATTCTGATAGCGATATGCTATTCGACCAACGGCACCCAGCCCAGCCGCACCAGCAGCACGTCCCGCAGCCGCACGCCGCTCCACACCGCAGTACCTGCGCGGGGCCGCAGAGGGCAGCAAGCAGCGGGCAGCAGCGGGCAGCAGGTGAGCAGCAGCGGGCAGCAGCGGGCAGCAGGTGAGCAGCAGCGGGTGAGCGCCACACCAACAGCCTCGTTGCACGCCCCGCCCCGCAGCGCTGCGCTGCCAGAGCAGGCAACGAGGCGGTCAACGGTGGTCAACGGTATGACTACGGTCGACGGTGGTCAACGCACCGATGGCGCCCTGGTCCCACTCCAGGCCCTTGACCGGCTTGATGGCTGACATCTCGTTGCGGCGGTTGCCTGCGTGTGGCGGCGACGGTTATGGCGGATCGGAGCGGTTGGCGGTTGGTTCGTCAGCCTGGGTCCGCGGCCGGAGTCGGGGCTGGCAGCATACGTGCTCAACCCGTGCTTGTCAGCGCGGCTGGCGAGTGCCGCAGCCCATGCACACTGCGTCGACGCTATCGGCAAGTTGAATATCGCTATCGATAGACATCACGGACGCTTTCGGCAAAGTAGTCGGTCAGCAGCACGCGCGCTGCCGGTAACGCCCATGCCCAAGCCCATGCCAGTCCCTGCGCCCGCGCGCGCACCGCTGCACTGCCCATGCCCATGGCCATGCCCATGGCCATGCCCATGGCCATGCCCATGGCCATGCCCAACCCCAACCCCAACCCCAACCCCAGCCCCAACCCCAATCCCAACCCCAACCCCAGCCCCAACCCCAATCCCAACCCCAGCCCCAACCCCAGCCCCAATCCCAACCCCAGCCCCAAC
>BDDC01000462.1:0-15699 GCA_001662425.1 Chlamydomonas sphaeroides
GGTCGCAGGCGGGTTGGGAGGCGGAACTTACTTTTGCACAGGGGTGAAGAGAGTCGAAATGGGTGATGGGTGGGGAACAGGGGAGCTGCCCTGGTGCGGAAGGTTGCACGAGCTTTGAGCACAGGCCGGGGGATAGGGGGCGCTTCGGGGGGCCCCCGAAGGGTTACGGATGATGGCACGGCCTGTAAGGAAGACACAGGCGCTGGCGTGTGCCAGCTTGCACACCGCTATCCTAGCGTCTGCAATTAGTCCAGTGGCTTGTCGCCGCATGACCGCTGCCACTGCAGAGGGCGCGCCACCGTAACGAGGCGCGCTCTCCAACCGCACTGCTGCTCAATCCAAGTGCAATTAGCAGCAATTTACGCAGCCAACATCTGATGGCTGCCTCATGCGCAGCGTAGCGAGCTTGTGTTTGTCGCGCTGCGGCGAGTGCTGCCCAAATTGCGGCCTCGCGAGCCCTCCTGTAGGGGCCTGATCTTAGGCCCACCCGGTCTGGAGGCTGGACGCGCTGCGGCAATGGCGTCCGCTGCCGCGACGTCGGCCGCTGCTGCAGCTGCAGCGACGTCGGCCACCAGCAATGAAATCAAGTTCACCATCACGGTGCAATCGACCGTCTCCGGGGAAAAGCGGGCGGTCTCCTACACCGTGTTCAAGCGGTGCGTAGGCATCGCGGTCTTCGCGGTGTCCGGGGGCCTCTGTGGTGGCATTGCATCATGTCGCTACTTGAGGCACCAAGCAATTGCTGCCTGGATGCTCGGTGGACGTGCAGGACGCTTATCTCGCAAGTATTTGACAGCAGCGTCAGCTTCTTCAAGCTGGACCCGGCCGAGGTGGGGATATTGCCCACGCTGAGCTCACTGCAGGCTGCGGGGCACGGCCGGGAGGCGTTTGGCAGCGGTCCGCACGAAATGCCATTGCTGCATGCACGGCGCAGGTGATCCTGGTCGTTAAGAACAAGGTGGCACATGCACACAAGTGCGTGGAAGACTACAGGCTCACGGACAAGAGCGTTTTGGACCTGATTCACCTCTCCGAGGTGCGCAAAGCATGCCCACGCGGTGCCCCTGCGCGGTCGCCCACCCATCGTGCATTGCGCGTGGGCCAGGGGCACACTGTATAGCTGCAGCGCATGCTCGGCGGCGCCTGGGGGGCACCGGACACGCGGCATCGGCCCGCCGTCGGCTCCCCGGCCTGGGGGCGCCTGCCTGGCGTCACGGCCCTGCCGCACTCCCGCCGCGCAGGCCCCGACCATCGACCTCACGCTGAAGGACCAGGCGGGCAATAGCAAAGTCCTCACGGCGTCCATCTACCACCCGCTGTCGGAGGTTGTCAAGGCATTCTGCAAGCACCTGGGCGAGGAGACGGGATTCTCCGACCTGTACCACGGCGGCATCGCGCTCGACTTGGACGCCTCGCCCGCCTCCATCGGCCTCAAAACCGGCGAGCAGCTGTTCTGCTACTGCTACAAGGCCGCCTGCAAGGCGCACTGGGTCGCGGCCGGCCGGCCCGAAAATGCCAAATCCCTGCGCTTCATCAAGTTCTACTTCAGCGACTGGGCCTACGGCTACAAGACCTTTCCCATCTTCCGCCACGACATCAGCACGCCCATGGAGGTGCTCATCCGCACCTTTTGCGCCTGGCGCGGCCTCGACTACGACCAGACCGGCTTCCTGTACAGCTACACCTACAAGCAGGTGCAGCAGGGAGACACCGCCACCAACCGCGCGCTCGCGGACGGAGACACCATCCTGGCCTACAGCAGACAGGTACGGCGCCCGGCCCCTGGACTACCGCCCGGCCCCTCTGTAGAGGCACGGGGCCGCGCCGTTATTGCTGCCGCCGCCGCCGCTGGGCAGGCCCGCCGCCGGTGGCCGGCCTGCGGCCTCTGCAGCCCCCCGTCCATACGGCTCCTCTCACCTCCGCCCCTGCTACCATCTCAACCTGGTCCTCCACAGGAGCTGCAGGGCAGGCTGTGGGACGCCGTGCTGGCGGGCGACTGCGGCCAGGTGCGGCCGGAGCCCCGCCGGGGCAGCTGTCCAAATCCCTGCCGCCGACACCAGCCCTCCCACACAGCAACCCGCGTACCTAGCTACCAGCATGCCGCCAATAGTGCAATGCGGTAGCTCAGTACAGCTCGGTCCAGCTCGGTGCTGCTCAGCACTGCGCACCTCTTAACTCCCCAACACCGCGGCCCGGCCCCCGCAGGTGTCGGCGCTGCTGGGCAACGGCGCCGAGCTGAGCACCAGCATTGGGCCAGAGGAGTGGGGCAAGCACCCGTTGCACGCCGCCGTGGCCAACGGGCACGTGGGGCTGGTGCGGCTGCTGCTGGGCAGCGGCGCCCAGGAGGAGGAGGCGGCGGCAGCAGCAGCGGCAGGGGGCGGCGGAGGCGGGGCTGGAGGCGGCGGAGGCGAGGCGGAGGCGGAGGCGGCGGCTGGCGCAGCGGGCGCCGGTGCCGTGGGCGGCGGCCCCTGCGACGCCAACCAGCTGGACTATGCGAGCGACCCGCCGCTGTGGCACGCGGTGGAGAACAACCTGGTGGGTGGGGCGGCTGGCGGCGAGGGATGCGAGGGTGCAGCGTTGCTGGGGGCTGCTTACGAGCTACCGTCGCATCGCCGCGCCTAAAAAGCTAACGGCGGGGCGTGGGGTGCAGTGGCGGCTGCTGGTGCCGCTGGGTGCGGTGCTGGCGCACTGCCTGGCGCCGGTCCCGGGACGAGCAGGCAGCCGTGAGCGCGGCGCGGTTACCGCGGTTGCCGGTTGGCGTGCATGGCGGCTGGCTGACGTGTGCGGACACCCGCCGCCGGTGTGGCCGCAGGTGGGGCTGGTGGAGCTGCTGCTGGCGGCGGGAGCCACGGCCGCAGACGTGCCTCCCAAGCCGGGGAGGCCCAAGGTGGGAGGGCCCGGCAGGGCTGGTGGGGGACAGGGCGGGGCTGGGCCAGGGCCTGCGTGGGTTGGCAGGGGCAGGGGCAGGGCCAGGCGGCTTGGGCGGATGTGGGCTCGAGGCGACGTGCATACGAATGGGGCGCCGGCGATCAGGGGGCCCATCACACGTGCCGGCATCGAGCAGCGTGGAGCCAGCAGGAGCGCCCGGGGCAGCAGCCGCCTGGTGCGGGCCCTGGCGTCGGTTGGCATGGTCGGAGCGGCCCAGCTGCCAGCACCTGCGCCACTGCAGCAGGGAGCAGTCGTGCCGGGGCGCCGGCCCGGTGCCACGCTTCCTGAACATCTGAGCTGCAGCCGGCGGCGAGTGAGCGGCTGGAGAGCAGCGGCGAGGCGGCGGCCGCCAGCGGCGACGCTGCTCATAGCTAGCGGGACGGGAGCCGGAGCCAGTAGCCCGGTAACAGGCAGCGAGCCGGCAGCGCTGCACCCGGGTGGCCGGCCGCGGGCGTGCCGCGTGCGGGGCGGCTAGCCAGCAGCCCGCGACTGGCTGGGGCCCGGATGGGTCGGAGGCAGCGGCAGGACTGAGCGCCTGGGGCCTGAGTACGCGGGCGAGCTGCAGCCGCAACACCCAAGGCGAGGGTGCTGCCCGCGATCCTCCGGCGGCTCGGGCGCAGCTGCCAGCACCGCCGCCGGCCGCACCTAGGGCCGCACCTAGGGCCGCACCTTGGGCCGCACCTAGGGCCGCACCTAGGGCCGCACCTAGGGCCGCACCTAGGGCCGCACCTAGGGCCGCACCTAGGGCCGCGGGCACTGCCCACGCGCCCGGCTGAGCGGAAGCCGTCGCGCAGGCTGCGGCAGCGGTGGCGCAGCTTCTGCGCCTCGGTCACGGCCGGCAGCGCGTGTGCTGCTGCTGTTGGATCGGAGGCTCTCGCTGCGGCCCCCATGGTGGCGCCCGCGCGACATTGACGGTCGTCGCCTCTCGCGCTGCTGCCGGCTTCGCTCGGATGGGGCCCAGAGGTGCTGAGCGCACTCGCCGCAGCTGCCATGCCACTCGCCCCGAGCGGCGGCGCCGGCTGCGGGTTGGCTAGCGGTTCGCTGCGGTTCGCTGCCCGGGGCTGGCGCAGGCTGCGGCAGCTGCGGCGACTGCGGCTGCGCCTCGGCCGCAGCCGGCAGGGGTGCGACAGCGACAGCGGCACTCGCAGTGCGGTACGGTGCATCCTGCCTTTTCGCTGCTCTGGCTGGCGCCGCGCCACAGCGGCCGCGAGCAGCCGCGGTTGGCGCCGAGCCAGGGCCCAAGGCGCTTTCAGTGGCGGCTGCGGCTGCGGCGGTGCCCGGACAGCACTGGCGCAGCAGCTGCGGGCGCCTGGCCGGCGTCGCCCCGGCGAGGCTGCCTGCAGCCGAGCCATGCCCTGGAAGCGTCCGCTGAGGCCGCGCAGCAGGCGGCGGCGGTGCAGCAGCGCGGCGCTGGCGCAGTGGGCGTGTGTGCGGCTCAGGGGCGGCAGCGGTGCTGGACCACAGCGGCTGCCTTGCCCGGGGCGAGGCCGGGTGCCTGCAGCGGGGCCCCCGGCAGGGAGGCGCCCGAGGGCCCGAGGCTGGCGCTGGCCGAGCGGCAGCAGGCCGCTGCGGGCTGCGCTGTTAGGGGGCTTGTTGGGCCGTGCTATGGGCATGGGAACGGCGGCCGCTGCGGCAGCGGCTGTGGCACTGCGGCGAGGGCCGGCGCGGCGGCGCCGGCTGCTTGACCGGCGCGCGCAGCGCGGGGCAGTTCAGGGCCAGGCAGGGCGCGGTCGTGCTGGGTCGCAGCCCCGTGGGGGCCCTGGAGCCGAGACCCATTGCGTTCCTGGCTCAGCTCCCACCTTGCCCTCGCCTGCACCCACTGCCCCCTTCCCCGCCCTGCGCTGCCCCCAGGCGGTGACCACCTACTGCGCCTGCCCCCACGCAGCCCGCAAGGGCCACGCGGACACGCTGCGCGCGCTGCTGGGTGGGTGGTGCTGGAGGCGCCCGGCCTGGGCTGCTGCAGAGGGCGGGCAGGCAGCAGCCGACGGCTGGGCAGCAGCAGCAGAAGCCGAAGGGAGGCTGGGGCGGAGGCACTCGTCGGGACACGGCAGGCGGCCTTCTTCGTGACCGGCGGCCCTGCGCCCCTCTCCCATTCCCGTCCCTGCAGCCGCCGGCGCCAACCCCTGGCTGCCCGACGGCGACGGCTACTGCGCCTACGACTATGCGCTGGACCACGCCAAGCCGCCGGGCTTGGTGGCGGCGCTGCTGGAAGGCGACCCGCGGTTCGGGGAGGTGCAGCGGGGGTACCAGGTGCGGGCCTGGGCTGGGCTGGGAGGGGCCGGGGGGTTGGGGCGGGGCGGGGCGGGGCTGGTTGTGCACTTGTGGTGGCAGAGGGCGGTTGATTGACTGTGTGATCTGGGGACTCGTCGGGACGCTGAGACTCGAGTGGGACGCCGATTGGAGCCTGGTGCGCCGCTGCCTCCCGTGTTGCACCCGGTGAGCGCCGACACGAACCCTGGCCTCCTGCCCCGCGCTTCCCCCTTGCTCCCCGCGTCCCCCCAGGCCGCCTACGGCCGCATGTGCCAGCTGCTCAAGCGCACGCAACGCTACCCGGGCCTGGGCTGCCCCTGCCGCAGCTGCGCCAACGTGCTGGAGATACGCGGACCCGAGTCGGACGCCAGCAGGGCGCTGCGGGAGCAGGTGGGCCCTGGGGGGCCCGGGGCGGTAGAGGACATGGCTGTGGCTGTGGCTGTGGCTGTGCGTGCAATCGTCCACGCACTCACACACGGTCCGGGTATGGGGTACAGGCGCAAGCATGCAGCGCGTGGGCTGTCTGCGTCCCTCTGCTGCAACACGCGTGTGTCTGAGCCCCCCGGCCGCCGCCGCCGCTGCTTCTGCCGCCGCCGCCGCTGTGCTGCGCAGGTGGGCTGCGTGGCGCTGGTGCGGGCGGTGCAGGCGGGCGGCCCCCACTGCTTGGCGGTGTGCGAGCTGCTGCTGCGGCACGGGGCGGTGCTGGACGGGCAGGTGAGCGGGCCGGGGGCGAGGGGGCGGGGGAAGAGGTGTGGGCGAGCGTCCGTGTTTTGGGAGAGGGCGGGGCGGGGCGAGCCGGCAGCTGCGGAACGGGGTGATCTTGCTCGGGCAGGGCACGGAGAGCGGGGCGGGGTACACGTTGTGGGAGGGCAAGGGGCGAACGAGGGAGCCTGGGGGTCGGGCAGAGAGGTCAGGTCAGGGCCGGAAAAGAAGCGGGGAGGAACGGGGGCAGGGGCGGCGCTGTGTGGCAGGGGAACAGGCGCGGAGGAGCGCTGCCGGCGTGTAGCCAGTGCCCGCCACTTCGCCGCACCGCCTCTTGTGCGGCACCCGACCCAACTCCCCAACTCCACCCCTACCCTCCCCACGCCAGGACTACGACGGCCGCACGGCGCTGCACCAGGCCATCCGCTACAACCGGCAGGCGGAGGCGGCCTGGCTGGTTTCCAAGGGCGCACACCTGGACGTGCCGGACTTCGAGGGGCTGCTGCCGCTTCACCAGGTGGGGTGCGGGGGAGGCGCAGGGAAGGGAAGCGAGAGACATCATGGCAATGTGTGGTGTGTTTTGGGGTTGGTCGGGAAGGCTGTACTGGCTGCCTCTCCTCGCTTTTGCTGCAGCTCTGGCTGACGCTCCCGCTCGTGCCGCTTGTCGGGCCCGCCTGCCTGCAGGCGGGCTGCTCGGGCTTCCTGGAGGTGACGCGGCTGCTGGTGGCTGCGGGGGCGCCGCTCAACCTGCACACCATCAAGTACGTCAGCCAGGAGGCGCTGGAGGCGGCGGCGCGAAAGCAGGTGCGCAGCGGGAAGGGGGCAGGGCGGGGCAGGGGAGGCAGGCGTGGGGTGCAGGGAGGATGACCGGCAAGTGGCAGGCGCGTGTGCGCCACGGCGCTCGCGGGAGCGTGGCGCTGACCGCACCGCTCCCCTGCTGCCGTGTGGCACCGTCGCTTCACTTGGCTTGCAGGCCGAGGCCAGCGGAGGGCTGTCTGGCGGCCTGGGCGGCGGCGGCGGCAAGAAGCCCACCGCCAAGCGCAAGGCGGCGCTGGACGTGAGCGGGCTGACCACCATCGGCGGCAACTCGCCCCTGGCGCTGGCGATACGGCACGGGCACGGGCCCATTGTCGAGTACCTGCTGTCGCAGGTGGGGCGAGGCGAGGGGCTGGGGCCGGGTTTGTGCCGTGCGTGGCGGGCTGCGCATCATGGGCGCGGCAGCGTCTGTACAGAATGTGGCACGGTTGCGCAACTGGCACCTGTCGACCTGGCTTGCCTCGGCACGGCCCCTCCTCCCATTCCCCGTCCCTCTCTCGCGCGCGATCCTCTACACCCCAGAACGCCATTTTTGACCTTAAGAATGCGGCCGACAGCTCGGCCTTCCACGCCGCGCTGGACAAGGGCAGCGCCGCCATCGCGGGGTTGCTGCTGCAGCACATCAACAGGTGCGACGCGGCTGATGGTTGGCGGTTAGGTGACGGCGGTTGAGGGTGGTTGTAAGGGGTGTGCGTGTGCGACGTGGGCGTTCTTGGAACCCGCGTGGCCGTGTTCCACACATCCTGGGACCTCGGGCCCGACTGCAGTTGCAGTGTAGCAGTAGCAGTTCCTATGTGATGCGTGGCTTGCCCTCGCAGGAAGCCCACGGTTGGGGCAGCGGCGGCGGCGGCGAGCGGCACGACGGTGGCGGCGGCGGCGAGCGGCGGCGGCGGCCGCAGCCCGGCGGGCAAGGCGCTGACCTCGGGCAAGGAAAAGGAAAAGGAAAAGGAGCGGAAAGCGGAAAAGGAAAAGGGGTCGAAGAAGGACCCGGCGGCGGCGGGCAAGGGGGATCGCGACCGGGACCGCGACCGGGAGCGGGAGCCGGCAGCCGTTGCGGCGGCGGCGGGTGAGGCCGGCGGCGTCGAAGGTGCTGCGGCGCCGGAGCCCGAGGTGGCTGTGGATGCTGGCGCGGGGCTGCGGGCCATGGTCAACCGGGAGCGGGAGTTGCTCCGGCAGCAAAAGGGGCTCAGCAGCGGCAGCGGCGTGACCCCCGCTGCGACGACGGCAGGGCCGGGGCCGCCAACGGAGCCCAAGCCGCCGCTGTCGCTCTTCGCGCGCAACGGCAGCACGCCCGCGCCGCGGCCGCCGGCGCCGGCAGCCGCACCGGCGCTTGATCCCCGCTGCAGCGGCGGCTCCGCCGCCGCCGCGAGCGCTGCGGGCAGCGGCAGCTGCGGCAGCTCTAGCAGTGGCAGCAGCGCCGCGAGCGACGCCGCAAGCGCGCCGCCGTCGGCCAGCTCCACCGCCAGCTCTGCGGCAGCCACGCCGCCGGCGTCAGCGACGGCGTCGCCAAAGGTCCTGACGGACGAGGAAGGCGCAGCGCCGACGGCGCCGCCGCCGCCGGCCCCAGCGCCGGCGCCAGCGCCAGCGCCATCGGCGCCGCCAGCGGTGTCCCAGGTGCCGACGGCCGCGCCGCCAACGTCAGCAGGTCAACGCAAGCCGGAGCCATCGGCAGCGGCCCCGGCCAGTGACGGCGCCGCCGCCGGCTCAAGCCAGGCGACGGCGCTACCGGCCAAGGCCAACGGGCCCGTGCCGTCGCCTGGAACCGCCGCCACCGCCGCCAAGGCGGCGGACACGGCGCCGGCAGCGACGCCGGCCCCTGCCTCGTCTGCCGCTGCCGCGGCTGCAGCCAAAGCGCGCGAGGTGGCCAAGCCGACGGCCAAGCCAGCGACGCCGGCGCCAGCGGCGGCGGCGCCTTCGGCTGCGCAGGCGGCCGGCAAGGCGGTGGCCAAGCCGACGGCGGCCGACGCCGCAACGGCGGCCGCCAAGCCGGCGCCGCCACCACCGCCAGCCGCCAGCCCCATCAAGATTAAGTTTCGAGCGAAGCCGGTAGACACGCCATCGCTGCCGGCCACTCCGGCGCTCCCCCAGCCAGCGCCTGAGCCGCCGGCCGCCGCCGCCGCAACCGCCACGGGCACTGGGGCCGGCGCGCCGGCGGAGGCCCTGGCTTCGTCCTTGGTGGGGCCGGCTGTGACCCACAAGACGCGGCGGGGCAAGGTGGTTGCTGCGCCGGCGCCGGCGCCAGCCAGCAAGGGCCCCGGCCGGAGTCCGGCGGGCGGGGAAGCGCCGGCCGCGCAGCCGCTGCCGCAGGGGCAGGCGGCAGCCGATGCGGCGCCTCCGCCTCCGCCGGCTCCCTCACACTCTCCGGCGTACCTGACAGTTCCCGCGAGCATGCTGGCGGGGCCTGGGGCTGGCCGGCCGCACGCTGCCGCTGGCGCTGGGCAGCGGCTGCCGCAGCACCAGTCGACGGCGCCGCCGCCGCAGCGTCAGCCGCTGCACGATGCGCCGGCGCCGCCGGGGCATCACGCCCGGCAGCTGCAGCAGCCGGCGGCGCCGCCGCCGCCACCGCCAGGGTACGGTCCCAGCCAGCTCAGCTCCCACGGCTTTGCGCCGCCGGACCAGGCGCCGCTGGCGTACGGCGGCCCGCTGCCGCCGGCGCCGCCGCCGGCGCAGCCTAGCCTGCCGGCCGGCGCGCCGCCGCCGCCGCCGCCGGGCTTCGGCCCACGGCAGCCGGCGCTGCCGCCGGTGCTGCCGGGCGTGCTCGGGGGGCCGCAGCAACAGCAGCCGTCGCTGGCCGCTGAGGCGGCAGCCATGTCGGAGATGGACCGACACCTGGAGTCGTCGCTCGAGTCCATGGTTTTGTCGGTGGTGGGCCACGGGATGGAGGAGCGGGTGGACGCTGCGTCGCTGTCGGATCCGCTGATGTTGCGCCACCCCAGCGCCGCCGACGCCAGCTGGCAGCCCGACCTGGCAGCGGCCGGCGGCGGCGGCGGCGGCATGGGCTTGGCGGGAGCGCCGCTGGCAACGCCGCCGGGCGACGC
This sequence comes from Chlamydomonas sphaeroides, assembly GCA_001662425.1. Taxonomy (NCBI): domain Eukaryota; kingdom Viridiplantae; phylum Chlorophyta; class Chlorophyceae; order Chlamydomonadales; family Chlamydomonadaceae; genus Chlamydomonas; species Chlamydomonas sphaeroides. The sequence goes on from BDDC01000462.1 coordinate 9,735, forward strand.
GACGGCGGCGGTGACCCTGGCGATGGCGCGCGCGGCTTCCGGCGACGGATTGGCGTTGGGGGCGCTGCTGGATCGGGCCGGGTCGCTGGCGGCGGCGCCGCCGCTAGGGCCCGGACTGGGCGGCGACGGCAGCGGCGGCGGTGGGCTGGACGGCTCCCTAGGAGCCCTCGGCGGCGGTGTCCTCAGCCGCAACGCGTCCCACCATGCGCTGAACCGTTTTGACTCGGGGCCGCTGGGCGGTGGCGGCATTGATGGCAGCGGCGCCTTCGGCGCCGCCGGCTTCGCCGTCGGCCGCCCTGGCGGACTCGCCCTGTTCGAGAAGCTGTGGTCCGACGGCGGCACGACCGCCGCCGTCGACGGCGGCGCCGCCGGCGTGCCCGCGGACTGGCGCTCCGCCGCCGGCGCCGCTACTGGCGGCGCCGCCGGCCCCGGCTCCTGGGCTGCGCTGGCGGAGGCGCAGCACCTGCAGATGCAGCACGCCATGGGAGCCTTCGCCGGTGGCGGCCTGACGGCGCCGCCGGCCCCCGTCGAGGCTCCGCCGCCGCCGCCGCCACTGCCGCCGGCAGAGCTCGAGCCGCTGCCGGAGTTCCCCGCCTCCCTGTTCGATGACGACGACGTCCACGTGCCCAGCGGCGCCGCCGCCGCGGCCAGCGGCCGCGGCGCCGCTGGCGCGCCGCCGTCGGGCCTGACCCGCGGCGCCAGCTCGGGGCTTGGCCCTCCGCCGGGCCAACACGGCTCCATGGCCGGCCGGCGCTCCGGCAGCGGCGCCACGGCGGCCGGCTACGGCGCTGATGCGCAGCCGCCGCCGCCGCCGCCAAGCGGCCCGGCGGGCCGCCACCTCGGCCCCGGCTTTGGCAGCGCCGCCGGCGGCGCCATGGGCTCGCTGCCGCAACACCCACAGGCGCCGTACGGCCATGCGTCGGGGCCCTTGTATCCCCACCACGCCCCCAGCGGCGCCGTCGGCGGCTTTGGTGGCGGCCACGGCAGCTACTCCGCTGGCGGCGGCGGCGGCCCGGCGGCGAGCTACGGGGACTGGTTTGGCCCTGGCGGCGCCGCCGGGCCCGGCAACCCGTACGCCGGTTACCGTAGCGGCCCACCGAATGGCCCCATTCCGGGCTCGGCCGGCGGCGGGCTGTACGTCGGCGGTGCCGCCGCCGCCGCCGCCGGCGGCCTCGGTCCGCGCGTGGGCTCGGGCCCGCCGGCGGCGGCAGGCGGCGGCGCATCGCAGGGGTCCGCCTGGTTCTCAGGGTCTGGCGGCAAGGGCCTGCGCGGCGGCGGCGCGGCAGGCGGCGCCGCCGCGGAGGGCGGTGCGGGCGGCGGCGGCGGGGGCGGGGGCTCGCGACACGGGCATGGGCACGGCCGCAGCCACAAGGGCCGCCGGTAAGGTGCCTGCTGCTGCTGGTGAGGCAGCTGTGGGCTAGCGGTGCCCACGAGGGGTTGGCCCGGGCGGCGGCTAGGGCTGGGCCGGTCGTGAGTGTGGAGGCCTGTAGTGACAGGGGCCCTCTCGGCCCGGCGCAGGCCGTCATGAGTGTTGAGTGAGTTGCGTGCGAGTGTGAGTGCGTGTCTGTGGTGGGGGAGCGCCCAGACTGGGGCCAGCGCTGGCTACTGAGCGGAGGCGCTTGCGGCAAGTGGTGAGCTAGGTGGCCGTGTGGGCCACAGCTGGCAGGGAAAAGCCCACAGGCTAGCGAGCCCGTCCCACAGCCCGGGGTGCGGCCCCATGGCGGCTGCGGCCATCCGGAAGGGGCCAGGGGCGCCGGCGGCCGTTGGGCTGGTTAGGGCTGCTGTGCGCGGCCAGGGCTGCCAGGGTTTTGGCGCTGGCTGGGGTTGCTGGCTGGTGGCCGCACTGGGAGGCACCGCCGTACGTGCGGTGTCTTTGCGTGCGGGCCCGCTATGCGGCGGCGGGCCCGGGGCCGCCCGCACCCCGAGTTGTCGACACTGGACGCAGCTGGGCGGCGCGGCCGCTGCGAGGGAGCTGCGCGCCGTGGGCGCGAACGCCGCGCGGTCACAGGCGTGTTGCTACGTCCCTCACACCGCGGCCTTCGCGGCGTCTTTCGGCTACACACTGATCAGGAGAGGGTCTCAGTGGGCTGCGGCTCCCCGTCCTGGCTCTGCGGTGCCCCGGTTGGCTCGCGAGCCGCACGCAGCGCAGCGCAGCGGATTGACGTCGCAAAGGCCTGAGCGTGGGGGGGCAGGCAGCATAGCGCGGCAGGCCGACATGCCCGACACGTCCCGGCATCCAGCAGCTCGGGCCACGCGGGAGCCCGGGAGGTGCAGGAGGCCAGTCGCTGACCGCTGTGTCGCCGGGCGCGCGGCCGCTGCGCCCGGGCTGCAGCGACGGTCCGCATGCAGCCAGCGACCAACCGGGGAGCGACACTGTAACCCCATTCCTGTGTACTCCATGGAAGGCTCCGTCTAAACGCCAGCCAACCGGCCGGCAGCCGCACCTCAGCCCGCGAGGCCCCTCCTGACTCGGCCACAGGCCAGGCCGGCGCTCTCGCTGCCGCGCACGCAGGCAGGCAGGCAGGCTGCCCAGTTCGGGCGCTCAGCTCAGGATGCCTCCTGGCTAATCAGCTGTGGTGCTAAGCTGCCATCAGCGCCGCGATGCACGTCCATTGCCGCCACATCTTACCGAGCCGCTGCAGCCTCCTGCATGGGCCCTTCTCGCCCTGGCGACAGCTGTCGGCGCCTGCGTCAGAGCCCCGTCCGCGAGCTTCAAGGCGCGCCAGGGGTTTCGAGAAGCCTTTGAGTAGCACGGCTACGGCGCGGCAGCGCGTGGCATGTACCGGCAGCCAGCTCAGTGACGCTGGCGAAGCTGGGCAGTCACGACAGCCCGCGTGCCCCTGCAGCGCTGCAGTTCAGGGCCTGGCGTGGCCGAACCGCACCTCGCCACCCTGCATCGTCCGCGTGCGGACTGTACCCCGCCTTGCCCCTCAACGCGACGCTGGTCACGACTCGGGGGCCGTAGGCTACCACCGAGGTCCTGCTGGGTAGTGCTCGGCGCCCTTCAGACGCGTGGGGCCAAGGCGGCAGGTCAGGGCCAGAGCCTTACAGCAATCCGGCACCTTATTTGCGAGCGGCAGGGCGCGGCCGCGCCGCCAGCCGCCGATGCCGGGGCTGCCGGCGCGCCGCCGTCCGCCCGCGCGCCCTCAATGGTCCGCCCCTGGAGGCGCACAATGCATGCTGCCTCGTGCCCCGCGGCCGAGAGCACCCCCACAGCGCCTGCGGCCTGCGCCCTTGCGGAATGTACGCTGCTGCGCTATACCCCACCCCACACCACCCTGCCCCGCCCGCCGCCGCCGTAATTCGTCCCCAAGCACACGCGTCTCACCGAACCAGCACACGCGACTCACGCGCCCAACGGCACCGGTGCAACGCAAAGCAAAGAGTGTACAGCTGAGCCCCACGCCGATGGGCCCAGGGCCAAGCCCTCACGGCGCCAGACCTTTTCCCCCAATGCCGTATGCCGGCGACTGCACGACTCTTCGCCCGGCCCGGCGCGGGCGGCGGGCCCGGAGCCCGCCCCACCCAGCCCGGCGGCCGGCTGCACAACTCTTCTCCGGGCCAGCACCGGTGCGGGCGGTGGGCTCGACACCTCACCCTGCCCCGCCACGTGCCATGTGTGCAATGCCTGCTGCTGCAGCTGCTGCTGCGACCAACACACACACACACCACCACCACCACACGGCCCGCCGCGGCATGCGCCGAGCAGGCGATGTCAGATACCCCAACAACTCCACCGCACACGACGCTAGACAGCGTCCCTCCACCACTCGGCGCCCGGCGCTTGGCCGGCCACAACGTGCGGCCGCCGCCGCCGGGGCCATGCTGCGGACCTACCCGCTCGTCGCTGTCACACCCGTCAGCCGCCGCCGGGCCCAGCTCCAGACGCCCTGGCGCTGCACCGGCCTGACACGCCGCTGTGTGTGCGGCGACCTGCCGCCGCCGCCGCCCCAAAACGCGTGCCGCCGCGCCGCGCCTTCTCCCTGGCTGCGGCCGCCGCCGCCGGAGCCCGGTCCCGGGACCCGGCCTGCGCGGCGGCGGCCTGCTCCGCTACCTGCCCCTGCAAGCCGGCACCTTACGAGCTGCTGGCCGACTTGGCGCCCGGCATGGGCACGGCGCAGGGCTCGGCCTTCCAGATGTCCTTGGCGTACTCGTTGATGGTGCGGTCGGTCGAGAACTTGCCGCTGCCGGCCGTGCTCATGATCGACATGCGCGTCCACCTGGCCACGTCCCGGTAGGTCTCGTCGGCCTTGGCCTGCGTGGGGGCGGGCAGGAAAGGGCCGAGGCGGGGCGGACAGGGGAGGAGGACGCACGTCAGGCATGCCTTGGCGCGGACGTGCTGTGGGGTGTTGCAAGAGGCATCCGTACCCTGGTCGTGCACCCCAGGAGCCGCGATGCCGCGTGGGCACGCGCATCGCACGAGCCCCCACAGCAAGTCATGGCAGTCACCGCCCCAGTGCCGCGCCCGCACCTGCGACTCAAGGTAGGCGGGGAAGTCGTTGGCGACCAAGTAGTAGTCGCCACCGCTGGTGATGGCGTCCAGCACGGGGCCGAAGTAGTCCTCCCACCCGAAGTGGCCGCTGCGGGACGCAGGGGAGGGGCATTGGAGGGCGGCACGGTGAAGTTCAGGCGGCAGGCGGCACGCGCGTGTCGAAAACATGGGCCTATGGTACAGGTGCAAAGCTCGCTCGGCCCCTTCTTCGACCCCAGCCACGCACACGTGTTCCCCTTCCCCTTTACCCCCTTCACCCGCATCCCTACCCCCTCACCTGCGCAGCATGCCGACCACGTGCGAGAAGCGCTCGTCCACCTTGAGCTTGCTGCGCTCGCTGCGCAGGCGGGCCACCTCGTGCGCCTTGGCGCCGAAGATGAAGATGTTCTCGTCGCCAATCTCCTGCGGACCGGGCCGGCGTCCACGGGGTTCGGGCGACAAGCGGGAGACCAGCGGCCATCCAGCGGGCACCCAGGCAATCGTCAGCTGCCCGACCGTCACAAAAAAACGCACACGCTTCTTTCCCCCCTCCCCCCTCCCCTCGTTGTCCCGCACCTCGGCGATCTCGACGTTGGCGCCGTCCAGGGTGCCGATGATGAGCGAGCCGTTCATGGTGAACTTCATGTTGGAGGTGCCCGAGGCCTCCGTGCCTGGGGGCGGGGGCGGAAGGAGGGGCAAAAGGAAAGGGGCGGCGAGGGGACGCGCCCGTCAGCGCAGGCCCCTCAAACCTGCACCCGGCAGCCTCCCCTAGGCGCATGCCTGATTCGGCTCCACGTGACGGCCCTCCCTCGCCGCTGCCACCTTACCCGCGGTGGAGATGTGCTGGCTGAGCTCGGTGGCGGGGATGAGCACCTCGGCGCCGCTGACGTTGTAGTCGGGCACGAAGATGAGCTTGAGCAGGTCGCCCACCTGGCAGGGGCGGGGGGAGGGGTGCAGGTTGGGGCATGACACGCTACCTGGCAGATGCTCTGTAGCTGTGCCTCACTGGAGCATATCGGCTGTGCTGAGCAAAGCAACGTGTTCAGCAGCAGCAGCCACAGGCCGCAGCAGCAGGCGGGGCGCACCTCGGGGTCGCTGTTGATCTTGTCGCCCACGGCGCAGATGAGCTTGATGATGCGCTTGGCCATCTCGTAGCCGGGCGCGGCCTGGGGCGAGCGGGAAGGCGGCAAAGTCAGGTTGATGATGAGTGGAGGTAGGGTGTGTGCCGGCGTTTGGGTTCAGGCGTCTCCACCCTGCGCTCACAGCCCTGCCACAATTGGCCTGGTGGCCAAGACCACGTCGTCCCGCCACCACCCTTCCCCTTCGCACCACACAACCCCGGCACCACCAGAGCGCACCGTCCCACGGCGGCCACGGCCCCCTCCCCTCCCTCCCGTCCCCTCTCCTCCCTCCCGTCCCCTCTCCTCCCTCCCGCCCCCCCCCCCCCCCCCCCCCCCCCCCCCCCCCCCCCCCCCCCCCCCCCCCCCCCCCCCC